>CAMOHE010045521.1:47709-57941 GCA_946598075.1 Artocarpus hirsutus | reverse complement strand
AGAAAAAATCTGACTTGCCCACTTTGTAGAATCTGTATATTGGAATGTGAATAACGTCTATGTTTAAGTGAATTTAGCTAGGATCGGACTCTTCGACACATTTGTAGCAAACAAATGCAATGTAAATACAAAAATACTATTTTATTTTTGTAACTTTTATTAATTAATTTTTTTCTCTGATTTCACCCCTTTATTCTTGTTCTTTTACTTCGTTTTTAACTTTTTTTAAGTGGGTATTTTTGTGGTTAAAGATTTTTTTAGGTGCCTTTTTTGGTTGAAGATTTATTCACATAAATTATGAATACCACATTAGAATTCAAAGGATACAAAAAATTCTAATAAAATATGACGAAAATTTAAGATTTAAAATTAAGCGCTGCGAATGAGAATTTTTTTTTACCCCACTATTATCTTAATTTTAATTATTTTAGTACAAAATATTGTTGTCCATGACTTACACTATCGAGATTCACCCTCATAATTTCCGAGGTCCAGGGATGAACATGTCGTGCAGATATTATAGAAACTTAGACCACTTGACCACTCTCATAATTTCCAAGGTCTGGGGACAATTGAATTATTTACATTTTCTTAAGAGCACTTAGAGAACTCGTCATTTTTTCCTTGCGTAAGCATTTTGATCTTCATGTTGTGATAGGCAGCCTCTTACGATAGGACATGCATTTTGTCTTTACTAAAAGGTCTTTCTTTTTAACCATTAAATTAATTTTTTTAACGTCTGATTTGCAACTATCCGCGTTACAAAATTGCATTATGTGTTGCAAAATTATTTCTAGTCATAGATCATATCGTTAAAAAGTCAATCTAATAGTTAAAATAATAGGACCTAATAGTGAGGTCAAAATATCTGTTTTGCCATAAATTTTGCCTAAAAAGGAAAAAAAACTACAAGTCCAAATCTGAACTATTTAAATTTCTTACGGAGCTCTTATAGTAAGATATATATATATGCATTTGACCCCTACTAGTTAGTCTTGTTATTTTTAACGTTGAGTGACCTTGCAACAATTTGATATACAACTGTACACATTAATTTGCCGCGTATGATGCAATACTGCTTACAATTATGGATCAAACTATTGAAAAATTAATCTAACGATTAAAATGAAAAAACTTAGCAATAGTATTAAAATATGAGCCGTAGTATAAGGTTGGCCAATTTTCTAACAAATCGTTAAATCTCGTAATTTTTTTTCTGAATACTATTCGTAAGCACCCTAACACAACATTCTCATAATTCTTGTTATTGATCTCTTTTTAAAACTAGCTTTTAAACGAATCCTTCAAAAAATTAACCTCTGCCTCGCATAATCATCCATCTTGCCCTATTTTGAGACTTTGCAGTTTTCGATAGCTATATTATTATTGTTACTCTCATTTCCCATTCTTCTTTTGGCACCGATGCAAACATACTTTGCTGAGACGAGAAGACCTCACAAGGATCAAATTGGACACAAGATTAGGAAATATGAGAAAAGAATTCGAAGTTGTTGCAAAATACATGTAACTTTCAATTGTGGAATCAACAAAAAGCATACGCTCTCCTACCGCAATCAATCGAGGATAAAATACGCTTTTTGAATATTCAAGTCGTGTTTGTAGGATTATTTTTAATCCCGACACTGCAGTATTTGATGACTCTTACAAGCTTAGCTTTGTAATTCGGATCGTGATCCAAGCCTAAGGATGTTGATGATAAGTTAATGAATATAAAAGTTACGATACCTATTTTAGCATCTATTTTGCGCATATTACATTACATATTTATTCCTATAAATTTTTTAGTTTTCTTTTCTAGCTTATTTTTGCCGTTTTGTTACAATAACTTGTGGTTTATAACCAGTTTTCTTTTATACAAATTTGACTTTCTTTCACGCATTGTTTTGTGTTCATACAGTTTTGTCACTGTAAAAATATTCATTTTGTTGCATATGCTGGTATTTACGATTATGAAATCTTTCACTATAATATGGATTTGAGGATTTTTTTTTGTTATAAGGCTATCATTTTGCTACATGTGCCAGTATTTACGATATTAAAATCTTTTATTATGATAATTAATGAATTTGGCAATGAAATACAGTTTCCTTTTTCTTTAAAAATTGAGGGTGCCATTAATATAATAACGAAGTATTTCATCTTCAAGTTTAAAAAGGAAAGAATGAAAATATACGATTTGGCATATAAATTTTTTCATTATATTTCCTTTTTAAATATTCGTTATTTTTATTATTTGAATAGGTTATAAAGGTCTTTATATGTCCCATTAAGATTTTTTGTAATAAAAGCAATTTAAATTTAATGTATTCTACAAAAACCTTTTTGTGAAGGGTTATTTATCTTTTTATATCCTATATTTTAAGTTTATTCAAAAAGTATATGCTTGATTTTTTATCTCATCAAATATATGGTATTAGAAGACTACATTTAGTAGACAAATTAATACCTTTTTATTAATCAACACAATTTTGACCATAAAAATGTCCAAAATAGCCTTAAGAAAAAAAAAACCTCTACAAATAACCTAAATAGCCTGAGCTCACTCACCCCTTGCCGTATCCTCGGCCTCCCTTTGCTTCTTCTGCTCTTGGCTCTCCCTCTTCCAAACAAATCTCTGTAATTACATGAGAGGAAAAAAAAACTTTGGATGAGATTTTCTTTCTTTCTAAATTTTCCAAACCTCAAAATGTGTAGAGACCAGAAAAAGTGGCAATTTGTTGGAGTGAATTTTCAAACATAAGTTCCCTCATACTTGCTCCTTGATCTCTAGTAGATTGTCTAAAGCTCTGCTGTCTCTGACTCGTCTTCGTTTGATCTGTAGAGACACTCTTAAGCTTAGCTAAATAGTAATGAAAATATTTTAGAGCAGACAAGAGAAGAAATAGGAGTAGTAGTCTAAAAACTAAGAAGAAAGTCCCTTCTTCATGGGTTTTACATTCTATTTATAATAGAGTTGTCCTGATCTGATGATTATACAAACAATCATCAGAACTTAGATACATCGTATTCCTTCTTGGTCTTAGGGTTCTTTTTATTTTCCCTTGGAAAAGGTCCAATTGGAATGTTTTTTATCCTTCTTTTTTGTCCTTTTCTTCAAAATCCGAGCATATTCATGTATTTTTGCTATTCAACATGTTTGGGGCACGTGTCAAGTTATGAGTGATTTCCCTAACACATGGGCACGTGTATGTTTTGGAATGGCTGGATCAAGATTAATTAGATTTCCTTATTCCCAGCTAAATCAACCTGAGCCTCCTTGATATGAAGGTAGACATCTTTCCTCGAGCCATCAAAGTTCTCCAACTTCATCCATGATGGTTGTCATGTTTGTTTGCCTACCTTTCACGATTGAGTTTCACGTATAAGATGGTCAGGGATGGCATGTGTCAGATTGCTATTGGATTTATAGAAATCCCTCAACACAATCTTTCCTTCTTTCGTCTTCTTCAAAGTCCAATTTTTCAAAATTTGGTGATGAGAATTCCTTAGTGCAATCTTCATGGTAGGAAAAACAAAGACGAATTTATTTGGGAAAATATGATACGAGCAAGACCAAACCCACACTAGCAAACCCACTCCTTCCCCCCTTGAATGTACCAGAGACCCATGAAGCCAATACTTAACAGCTTGAATTTTCCTCCATTTTCGTCACATTCTGAGAAAAAACAAAAACAAAGAACAATCACCTGAATGAAATGCAATCTGAACGAAGAATAAATCAAACTTTAGTTCATCTGAATATGGGAAAGGGGAAGGGGAAGGGAAGGGAGTGGAGCAGAGTGGCATTGTGCAAGGCTGAGAACTGTTTTCCTGTCATTATGATTGTTGTTGTTGTTTAGAATTCTTTAGTTGTTTTATTTTATTCTTTGATTGTATTTTTAGTATTTTTAAAGTCAAAATTGAGTTTTGATCAAGAAAAGTTATTGATTGTCTATTAAATATAATATGATCGTATACATTTCATGGGATTAAAACCAAGCATATACTTTTTTAATAAAATTAAAATACAAGCATGAAAAGATAAATAACCCTTAAGTAAATAACCCTCTCTTGTTTAGGCCCTAAATGATAAAACTCAAAGGGAAACTATGGTGTTTAACATATTTTTACAACTTTTAGAAGTAAATAACAAATTTATTTTCAATCAGTAATAAATAGCATTTTCGGTTTTAGAGGTTCTAATTTTCCATTTTTACACCTTTGATAGATTAATTTTTGCTTTGATTTATCTCTCTCCCCCACACTTATTTCTTCGTCGAATGTGTATGGTGACCTCCAACTGACTCTGACAACATTCCAGCTAGCGATTCTCTCACATCTATCCTCCTCTATTTCTCTATATTCTTTCTCCCTCCTCCGTGTCCGTTCTTAGTTCTCCTCTCTCTCTCTCTCTTTGTTTTTCTCCAGCCATTATGCGTCATCGTTGCTCTTCAACTTTGTGTTTCACCGACTGTCGACAGCAGCATTGTCCATAACAACGACGATTGCAAGGAGACACGCGACCTCACAAATAGTTTGCTTCAAGATGTTAGTACCTATCTTAATTTCTTAGCTTTATTTTATTATATTCCTTGTTTTTATTTTATTATATTACTTTTTTTTTAGTAAAAAATCAGTTAAAGTAAACGTAAATAAAAATATATAAGATAAGAAAACGAAAGAACTATGAATTTTTGAACAATGTATTTTTATTGTTACGGCTTAAATAATTTTGTCAACCCGTATACATCAAAAAACTCCAGCAAAAGACTTAATATTTACTTATTTAACTTTTCCTAATCTCATTAAGTCCTCTCGTTAACGCTCTAATTTGCATGATTCTTTTTTGATCCTATCTTTTTTTTATTACAATCGAATTTCTTGTTCAACAAAAAGTTGATTTATATAATGATAAGTAGAGTGCCGTTCATACAGAAATTGTGTTTAATCTTTGTTAATTATCAAAATTGTATTAACTCTAAGATAATTTGATGATTAAAAAACAAATAAAACAAAACTAATAAAATAAAAATAAAATAAAATAAACCAAAATAATAAAAACAAAGCTCTAGGATCTAATTTCACTAATTAACTTCATTTGAAGTAAATTTATTCTCTAGTTGATTAATTTTAATTAATGGAATTGTTAATTGAATGTACTAAATTACCAACTTGCCTCTTCCAATAAACGAGTGGTATATTCATATTAATTAAAATTTCTATATTCCAAAGAGGAATTAATTAACATAAATTTATTAAGTTCAAGCATTCAAAAGTGACTAGGCATGCACTAAAGATATATTCCTATTTTAAATTGCACATGCTGCCCTATTATTGACCAAGACCCAAACCCTATTTTTCAATTTCATCCAACTCCAACGTCAACATCTAATGATTGGCTTAATCACTAAGAGCATTAAGCACATAATAGGATAGACAATCACTAATGATTAAATACCAATGCAAGAGAGCAAAAATTAATCGAAATCCCTTAATAGGATCCATTAAAACCTTAGAATACAAACTAAAGTCATAAATGAAAAAAAAAACTGAAAATAAAAATACATAACACCAATATTTAAGCGTTCTTATAATATACAAAGATTTAGAAAATAAAAATGGAAAAACAATCACCAAAATGGAGTTGTCACAAGCTCCAAAATCTTAAATCGTTTGCCCCAATCTTCTTCTTCCTCTTCTTTATAGCTCCAAAAGTACTATCTTGATGGTGTTTTAGGAAAATAGAAATCTCAACCTAAAACTAAACTAAATACTAAAACCTGAACAAAAAATAAAATCCTAAATTATAATTTTTTTTCTCCTCCTCATTTTCTTTTCCTTAGGTTTTGCTCTTAGTTAGTTCCCTAATAGCCTAGTCAAAAATGGCGTTCCAAACCTTTATTAAAACCCAATCAGCTTATTATTATTATTATTATTATTATTATTTTCTTTTGTTGATTCCCCGCATAAAGATGAAGTGCATCAAAGCGCTAGGGCGTATGCACACGTGGCATAAGCACAAGGGTGCATGGGAACACGATGAGGTGTGGATCATTAGATTGCTCACCAGGAGTTAGTACGACTGTAGCTAGATGGTAATGCACGCTGGATGGGCAATGGTCTAGACCATTTTAAGTAGCATTCGTTTTTGCCGAGGGTGTTGTACATGCATAGGTGTGGGCCTTAGATAGACCTAGAGGTGTCAATTTGGGTCTAGTCAAATGAATTGGCCCATGACCCATCTCTTGTGTTTTGGGCCCGACCCAAGCCATGAGCCTAATCGAATTGAAGATTTAGGCTCAAACTAGAACCATGTTGACCTAGTTGGATAATTTTTTTTAAATTCCCTTATAAAACTTTAGGCAGCCTAGGCCCGGCCGTAGTCCATGTGGGCTTTAGGCCGAGTAGGGCCGGCCTCCCTTTTCATTTACTAGGTCAAGTCGATTTTTTATTTTGGCTCTTATTGACAACTCTAGATAGACCTAATCTGATAATTACAATCACATCTGAGTAGAGATTTCCTTTTCATGCATGGCCTTTGTATTGGTGTTGCTTTAAATTTTTCTTTACTTTTGACTCTCTTTTTCTCCATATTTACATATTTAACCCTATGCTTTATATACCTATAGAAATAAGGATAAAATAATTAATTAGAGGACAAATTAAATAAAATAAAATCTAATAAAATTAAATTTAATAAAAATAGAAATAAATATAATATAATATAATTAAATTGAAATACCAAGGACATAACAAAAATATATGCAACTAAAAATAAAATAACTCTATTTTTATAGATATATCACGAACCGTGGTCATGATCTCCATGATGACAGGATCTTTATTGTTCTTCTGAGGTCATCACTAGCTTGGCTCATGGCCAAACTTTGGTGTTGGCTGAGCTACACCGCCACGTGAAGGACACACACCTAGAGCTGCAACCGTTGAGATTACAAATCGAAGACGACAGTCGACAAGGGCTAAATGACAAGCAACAACAATGCGCAACATCGTAGATTTGGCATCATTGCTATGTCTCCTTCTATCATAAATCAAGAGTGGCCACTAGATACCGCAAAGTCAGTCACTCCCCCTTGGAGTCTCTCATCGCTTGCTGCATCTTGATTGCCACGAGTTCCAACTATTATTATAATCGAGGAGAGAGAGAAAGAAGAGAGAAGAGAGAGTGTGGATAAAAAAGAATAAATTGTGTATTAAATTGAGGATGTTTTTTGAATTTTTGTCTAATATTTTCTAAAATTATGCTATTTATTATCTTTGTAAAAGTGTTATGTTATTTATTTTGAGAAAATTACATGTTATGTCATACTTTTAAAATTTTTGTTTATTCATGCCACACTTAAAAAAAGTTATGTCACATTATCATTTATATTTCAACTTAAGTGTAGCACCCCAAAATTAATTAGGTGTAAGTAGTGTGTTAAAAAATAGTGAATTAGTGTGCCATGATGTGATTTGAATTTAATTCAACTATCTTGTGGTATTTCTAAATTGATGTCACTTTAATTATTTTTGATTACTTTAAATTGTTAATTTAGTTTTTGAAATTAAACAATTTGTCAAATGTCTAAAATGTCCTCTTTCTTGAAAACCATGTGTTGGACATGGTATTTTACCAAACTAACCTCCTTCCCTTTTATTTAAACCCTTTCTCTCTTTCTCTCTCTCTTCCATTCACTCTCTCTCGTTCTCTCTCTCATTTCCAGTTCTCTCTTCTCTCCCTTCACTCACTGCTTTCTTTCTCTTCTCTCTCTTAAATTCAAATTTTGAATTCAAGCTTTGGTTTTCAATGAATTGGGAGCTAGGAAGAAAGATTTAGCATCCATAAACATAAATCAAAGCTCGGATTCAAGATTAGATTCGTTTTTCTAAAACTTTAAATTTTTGTTTTGAAATTTCCACAAATGTTCCAATCTGAGTTTTGTGAGCTTAGAAAACCTTGAACCCAAGTTATAGAACCTTAAAACATCTAGAGACTAGGCTTGGATTGATGAGAAATGGATTTAAACCAAGTTTTTCTATTTTTCTCTATTTTTTCCCATTTTTGGATTTTATTGAAATTTTCTATGCAAATCTTGTTTAAAGTTATTTTAAAGTGTTTAATCATGTTTTTTCCGTTATCTATAAACATTTTCTATGCTTGGGAATTGAGAAAAACAGGTGAAAATGAGATTTAAGCTTAGGGAGGCCTAGATCAGAGTCTAAAACTTTTTAGACTTTTCTAGTCCAACAAGCTGATGGTTGAGCATCGGTAGGCCGGACTCATACGTTCGGCAGGCCGAACTTGGGATCAGTTCTACAGGCCAGACTTGCAAGTCCAGTAGGCCGAACTGTGAAGTTCGACAAGCCGGTCTAGGAAGTTTGGCAAGCCGACTAGATTTTTGTGGAAATTGATGTTTTTCATCAGTTTTCATTGTTTAAAGCATAAATGGCACACTAAGACACCATAGAGTCGTGTAGTGAAGTAAGATAAGTCTAAGTTAGATATTAATGAACTTAGTCTCTATTTAAGGTTATTCGTAGTTCCGTGGAGCTTACGTGAGGCGGGTCGAAACTACGATGTTGAGCATCATGCAGGATATTGAGGTAGGACTTCTACCCCCTTTTTTTTTGGTAGCCAGGTTTTAAAATGGTTTTTGGACTTAAAGGTTCTTCAACATGATTTCACTAAAGGACAAATGTTTTAAATATTTTCAAAAGGGACCTTTAGCCACAAAAAGGTTTCTTAACAAATGATTTCTTCGAATTTGATTTTTAAGGAATGATTTAAAAATAAGTTTCTTAGCATTTTCATTACTTGTCTAAGAATGAAAGATCATAATGAATCAAATAATAAACATAATGAGAATATCTAGTAAAATAGAAGATGATAATGATAAGACACTAGACGTGTCGACTGGCACCGTCTGGAATGATAGACTAGAGCATATTGCCATACACAGAGATCAGGTTATAAGGAGCGCGTCCTTGGGGGCAGGTCTCGAAACCCAGCTGGGCCACTTATGTGGTGATTCATATGACTTTGCCGGAAACATATAATAAGACTGATTATGGGTAAATAAATGACTAAACGGTATGAGTAAATTTATTGAGCTTCAGTGGGTCATTTGTTTATTTATTTATTTACCTTGTTTGATAGTTTTGTTTTAAAAATGAAATTTATATGTTAAAATTTAATGTTTTCAAAAGCTTAGTCTTACTGAGCCTTCCACTCACATTTTTTTTTTTTTTTTTGAAAACCTTTTCCTTAGGTGGATTGCAACTTAGAACCGATTGGGAGACAATAGGGCAACATGTAAGTTGTAGAAATCCTGTTTAGGTTATTTCTTTATGTAAGTCAAGGTATGTATTATTTAAACTTTTGTTCTCTCATATTGAACTCTGATTGTAATATTTTATTGTTGATACTATGTGTGTGCACTAATGTGGGTCTAGTAGGGCCCGACTTATGTCCTTTTGTCTTTGTTATTTTATTTTATGATTAACTGTTTCAAAATAACGATAATTGTTTTAAAGAGTTTTTAAACTATCACATTTTTCAAAATAATCCAAAACGTTTAATTGGTGATTTTTATTAAAAATTTTGGTTTAATTAACTTAATGAATCCATCACGTCACTACCCGTACTTTGGGGCGTGACATTAAGTTATATTACAAATGAACATATATGACATTTATAAAAAATAAAAGAGGAATGTTTATAAATGTCATCTTTAATATTTATTTCTTATAAATATCACACGTGTTTATTTGTAATACAACTTAACATATAATATAACTAATAATACGATATAAACTTTTTAAGTATAAAAAATAATCGTAACTTTTAAAAGTATGGTATGACATATAATTTTCTCAGAAATAAACATATGGGTTAGGCCCATCCCAACTCTCTTG
Organism: Artocarpus hirsutus; assembly: GCA_946598075.1. Classification (NCBI taxonomy): domain Eukaryota; kingdom Viridiplantae; phylum Streptophyta; class Magnoliopsida; order Rosales; family Moraceae; genus Artocarpus; species Artocarpus hirsutus. The sequence continues at coordinate 48,023 of CAMOHE010045521.1, read as the reverse complement.
CATGGTACTGTAGATTACATATCACGAATAATCATTCTATTTTGAAGTTATTACACAAAATGATTATTTGAAGACATCTAATTTATAATATGTCCTCCATATAACTTTATTATTAATATTGCTATTTTAAGATAGTTATGAAAACACATCCATTATATAAGTAGAAAAGGTAGAAAATGTTCACTTTACAGACTTGTGTGCAAATATCACAATTTATTAACATCTTTTTTATATACCACCTGTATAACAGACGTTTACGAAATTAGCTCTTTTTCTCAAAAAAAAAAAAAAAAAAAAAAATAGAGTTTATTTGT
>CAMOHE010045521.1:0-47689 GCA_946598075.1 Artocarpus hirsutus | reverse complement strand
AAAAAAAAAAAAAAAAAAAAAAAGAAAGAAAAGAGAGATTATGTATAAACTTTTCTCTTTAGCTATGACCACCTTTGGGTTAGGTACAGCGGTAGGATATTTTTGAAGATTGTTCAGTGTGTACGGAATTCTATAGTGCCTCCACGGCACATAATTTTTAAGTATTTGGTGAGTCAATGCTAACCTTGTGAGCTCTTATTCTTTATTTTTGTAATTGCTACACTCACAAAACTATTTTGTTCTTATTGTTCTTGAATCTTGCTTTGAATGAATTGTTAACGTTGAATTAGAACCATTGTTGATTTAAATGCTTATTAGGTAGCTCTGAATAATCACACAATAAAATAAGCAAAATCCCAAAATTCCTAACATCAAAAATCCAAACAGACCTTCCGAAAACATATTTTTCCAATTTGTGTCGCTGAATTTAAAAATTTTTCCTTATGGGCTTTAGTGTTTCATTGTTTAGCTTTTTCATTGTTGATGGCAGGTTTTTTTTTTTTTTTTTTTCTCCTTAGTTTGATTCTTCCTTGGAGGCCCTCTGTTTGTTCTTGGAACGAGAATGAACGTCTGATGATAATGGTCGTGTGTATGAAATAATAGAAATGTCTGGCATCCATAACTTTGAGGCAACTTCTTATATTTATTTATTTTTTTTAACTATACAAAAGAGAGAGACTACTAAAATGGCTTGGAAAGCATAAATGCGTATAGAGTTTGGAGACCAAAGAAGTGATGGCTTCTCATGCCATATGAAGTAGGCCTTTTTTTTTTTTCAAACTAATTTATATATGATTGTCTCCTTGTAGATGGTCTTTTTTTAATGTTGGACTGAAGAAAAATTCCTACGTTTTTTGGCACTTCATATATCACATTTTTGCAGATGTGCTCACTCTAATTAGTAATTATACATTAACAAATGTTGTAGATCAGTTCAGTTCTTTTGCTTATCCATATGGTTGTTCTGTCCGAGTACGAGTTTATAGTTTAATGGTGTACGTAAATGTTTATATCTTGCACTACCCTTTTTGAGTAATATGAAATTGTACTTGATTTTAGTCTTTCTTTCCTCCAAAAGTTCTGGAGTCTTTTGGCCAGGCATTGATTTTATATTGTTGCCTTTGCAAAAACTTTAAAAATATAACTAGTATATTATTAATGGAATTTCAGTACATTTATAGTGTGATTCAGGGCCATGGTTGTGGGGATAATCTGTTGACTGGCCTGTAGGCTAATCTTTATCGGCTGTGACCAAAAGAACAACGAGAATGGACAACAACAGCGCAAAGAAACATTTAATAGTTTCATAAACAGTTACTTTTGCATAGGAATATTAGGATTTGAGTTACTTTTTAGCTCTCATCAACGGAGTTGAAAAAAAAGGGGAAACTTCAAATTTTAAATGAAGAAGTTGTTATGAATCAATTTTTTTTCTTTTTACTATTTTCAGTTTGTGATGTTCAGCTTGCTAGGTTTTTGGTTGAAAATTTCAAAGGCATATGGCTCAATGCATTAGCAGCATTCGAAAATCAATCAGTCTTGTTTCACCTGGCCAAGAGCTTGACAAATTGAGGGCATCAATTGAACATAAGTATGGACATAGCAGTACTGGGACACGAAGGCATGAGCCCATTCATAAGTTCAAAGACCTAAAGGGGTTCAGATATTTATTTAAAAAAATTAAAAAATAATAATAAAAAAGAGGACCCAAAAGAATTAAATGGGTAAAGTCTAGAAAGTGTGCTTTTGGGAGGATAAGTTGGATCTGCCCTTGAGTGATTATGAACGATTTGGCTCGGGTGACATGCCTTGGTGTCAAAACAGTCCCTGTTGGAGGCCGCAGTTTTGGCCATTGGTTTGGTGCTGCAACCAGTCAAGGATTTTAAGTGGTCTACTTAAATTGTGCAGATTGATGCTCGGGTGTCTGCTCCGGCCGTAACCTTGGCCGCCCCACCACCCAAGTGGATTGTGTTTGACCATCTTTCTAGTGTGTTCTCAATACTGTCAAGGAGTTGCATTCCTGGCATCTGCTTGTTGTAGATGGATTCCGAGTAAGTTGTAAAATAGAACTGCTCTCGAACAAGTAAAATGTGCTTTTGGAACCAATGCCACCTGTTATGTAGTTGAGGGGTACGTCTCCCCGGTGTGGTGGCTGCTATTTTGGCAAATTTGAATTGATAAGACGAAATTTCATGAACAAAAAATAATAAAAAGCAAAAAACTGCAATTCAAGTACAGTATAGTATACCTTATGTATCTAAATAGTAAATTACACTGTTACATTCTAAACAATTCACTTTTTACATAATGTATCCAATGCTTTTAATCTTTGCACAATGCACCCTGAACTATGAAATTATTAACAATTGAAGTCTAATAGCTACTTTTAATTTCCGTTAAGTACTTTTTTTCACGTGTTAAGCTTCGAATTTTTGCCTAAAATTACGAGATCTATCCTTAAAAAAAAAAACTCACATGCAAATCTCGTGACCAAAATTATCTATGTTTTTAACAATTGTTAGCTATTGGACCTCAATTACTAATAAATTCAAAATTCAAGGTGTATTTTGTCAAGATTTAAAAGTTCAAGGTGCATTATGCAAAAAAAAAATAGTTTGGGATACAACAAGGCAATTTACAGTATCTAAATTTATATAATTGGTCCAACCTTCTAAATCCAATAGAGCAATGAGATTAAGAATAATGCAAAAGTGAATGAAAAAGACCTTGGAAACTCAGCACCAATAAAAAAAAGTTACAAGAACTACAAAAAAATATCGAGTCTATGGCATTTGCATCAAGCAATCTTGCTGAAATTGCCAGTGGTATTAGCTTAGATGGTGCTAAAAAAAAAAAAAAATCTCACGGAACATTTTCTAAAATATAAGTTGAACAACAAAGATAAGGGAAACCAAACATGTTAAAAACTAGTAAAAGTGCAGAAAAGTATGAGAAAATTAATGAAGAAAACATGAAGAAAACTCAAAAAGTAAGGCCATGAACTCCTTAACTCTAATATTCTCGCCCTTTGTTGATACAAATTAACAAATAACCTCATTTGAAGCTTATAATTAAGTTCTCATGATTTAGTTCAAAGCATTTTCCCATTTCAATGGTAAGATGACATTGAATAATGCAAGTTCACTTAACTCCAAATTCCCACAAATACATCCATGTATTCTGTGAGCAAGAATTACCCACACAACTTTTGCACCGTTTTTACTTCAATAACCAACATATACACCATTCAAAAAACCAACAAAGTTGCTTGCTTTAACGCCATTTCTTCAACTAAATTAAATAGAAAACAAAGTCATCTTACAGCAAATTCAAAAAAAAAAAAAAAAAAAAAAAAAAAAAAAAAAGCGAAAAAAAAGCTAAATTCTTTACGAGGGATCTTTGTTACTACGGAGTCTATAAACAATTCGGCCTCTGGTAGAATCATAGCGAGTGACCTCAACTTTAACCCTATCTCCAGGCAAAATCCTGATAAAGCTCTTTCGGATTTTCCCAGAAATATAGCCGATAATCATGTCGGCGTTGTCCAATCGGATTCGGAACATACCATTCGGAAGCGACTCCGTCACGAGGCCTTCTTGGCTCCACTTCTGCTGCTCCGCGTTGTCCTTAAAGCCAGGCGCTTTCGCCCTCACCGCGAAAGGGCTCGGATTCTGCTTGGCTGCAGAGAAAGTTGGGGTTCGGAGAGAAAACTGCGATTCTTGGTTTGCCGGTGAGGGGATTATGGGAAGACATGGTTTTGGGGTTCTGGGCGAAAGAGGAAGATGAAGAAGTGCGTGTTGGAGCGAAGTTGAGCTCCACATTTGGTTGAGCTTGAGGGAGAAAATGGACTCCAGTGGTTGGTTCTGTTTCGAGATTGCGTTTGGGGATTTTGACCTCTACCTTTTAGGCCTAAGACCCGTTTGTTTTTTCCTATAGTTTTTGAAAATATTTTTACACAATTTTTTAGATAAAAATTTTAAAAATATTATCAATATAATTTTTAAAAAATTTTATTTTTTAAAATAAAAATATTTTCATCTATTTTAAAAATATTATCAAATAGTTTGTTTTGCAACGGCTTTTTCTTTTCTTTTCTTTTATTTATTTTTTTTTAAATTACCTAAAATTAATAAAAAAAAAAAGAAAAAAATTTACATTGACATATTTTTTATTTTATCAAAATAAGAAAGACATCCTTTTGACCAAACAAATACACTGACACCTCTTAAACTTAACTATGTTAATTTTAGAGGTAAGAGGACAAAAATACCCTTTTAAATCCAAACTATTGATATAACAACATCGAATTTCAGCCTTTAGATCTAATTACTATAAATTAAAAAAAAAAAAAAGAAACTCATCTTACCAGACCCTCCCCCTCCCCCTTTCCCTTTGTCCCTGTTGCCCTCACAACTCACCCGACCCCCCCTTGCCCACCATCCCATTGCAAACCTGACCGGAGCGTCTCTCGTTGGGTCATCGCAGCCTCACCTTTGCCTCTTCACCCTCAACCCTGTGCTCCCTTGCAAGCCTTACCCAACCAATCACACCATTGCAATCTCCCTCATGGTCGTTGCCCACCATACCTAGCCAAACAAGCCGCCACTCACCCGCAATTTGCCCTCAGCATGCCACGAAGCCACCTGTCTTGCCGCCCTTCCCTCCTCTGCCCATTCTTTCGAAGCCCGCTGGCAGCCTCTTCCACCGTGAAGCCCATCATAGTTCACGCTCGTTGTCGTCTACAAAGCCCATCGCCCACCCCCACCTACCCCCGTCGCTCATACCCCAACCCTTAGCCACCCCAATCACCCATTGCCCCAAGCCACCCTCCCCCGTGACCCCACCACCATCCTCATCAACAACCCTCCACCCCAAGAGAGATCGAGAGAGAGTGAAATAGTGGTAAAAAGAGAGTTTTTTTTTTGTTTCCTTAATAAATTTTTGAACATTTTATTTGTTATTTATTTTTATCCAAAAAAATATCTGTTTTGTTTTATTTTGTTTATAATTTTAAAATTTTTATGAAAAATATAGTTTTTTATAATTAATTCATGGTTTTGTTAGAATTAATTGGTTTTGGTTTTATTGGAATTAATTTGTTTTAGTTTATTAAGATTGATGTGTGATTTTTAATTAGAATTAAAAATGTAGATTGGGATGTTATATGTTTGGGGAATTAATTGTGGACTTTTTTGGACTATATAATTTTAATTTTGATTTATCTTATTTTGGACATAATTGTTATCTTTGGAGAAAGGGAAAAATTTATAATTCCAAATGCATACATATTATTAGAACATAATTTTAATGTCAAAGAAGGGTAAAGTCACCATTTCTTGCCACATAAATAACTAAAAACATTTTTAATAGATAGAGGGGCATTTTTGGTCTTTTGAGCAAAATTAAAAATCAACTAACAGAGGGGTCTCTCAGTAATTTTTTTGAACAATCAAGGGATGTCAGTGTGATTAATTTTAAATCTAGAGGGTGTCTTTATAATTTTGGTAAAATGCAAAAGATATTAGTGTAATTTAATATACTTCCTAGTTTTAAGTATTGAAATTTATTCATCAGTTATTATATAGTATAATTTAAAAAAAATTATGCCAATTCTATAAAGACCACGTGAAAGCGGTGATTTAACTTCTTTGACATGAATACCCTTTTAAAAACTTTCATTGTATCTAAACTTACGTCTAAATACTACTGTGACATTTATGAAATACACAGTTTGAATCCTTTTGTTAATAAACAATTATTTTTAGATGAAATATCACATGGATATAATAAGTATGGTTTTAAAATAAGTAAACTATTAATAGGCAGGGTTTTCAAAGTATGCTCATTGAAATTAGTTTTTGTTGGAAAGATTTCCAAAATCTAGAGTCTCACATTGCTTAGGTAACTTGTCTTAGTGAAGTTTATATGAGTTTACAGTTTTGGTCTTGGGGGTTGCATTTTATTGACTTGGTTGGTAATGGGCCCAATGTGTGCACCCGCATGATGTGGATGACGTAAATGTTGCTACGTTAGGCTTGCCCTTGCAGATGCTTCGGTTTGCAATTTTTTTTTCTTTTTTGAATTCAAAACCTTGATTTATTTTGCATTAAATCCAGAATATCAACAGCCTTTGGCAGGCATTGAAGATGAATATGGCTGTTGGAATTTCTAGACAAATATCAACGGTCTTTGATTGTAACCATTAGATTAAAGCCTCATTATTCTAGAAATGATTCTCATTATTTTTAGTTTTGTAACACGCCAACAAGAGTATATATAAGGATGCTACTCTCAACTAATTTCGACACACCAATTTAGCGTTTCTTTATACTCCCTTTACTGCTGTTGGGCTTAAGTTCTCTTAAAGCTTTTAGGTCTTCTAGTGATAGAATAAAGATACGGTTTCAAGTTCACCGAATTAGTACTTTTAGTGTCAAATTTATGCTCGATTGTCATTATATTTTAGGAGATAGATGCTCGTCATGATATCAAGCACCATCAAGAGGGCGAATCTATTTAAAGGAAAGCATGTGATACACATGTCTCAATGTCTAGCTTTCAATTTGATTCGATTTAAGGTTTAAGGTTTCGTTGTAGTTGTTTTTCTTCTTTTGTAATATTTCATGAATATTAAGCATGTTCATTTCTCTTTATTTTAGGTAAGATTGCTAAAAAATTATTCAATCCAGATAAAACTAAAAATATTGATATACATATATACAAAAATTTGACAACAAAAGTTATGAAAAAAAAACCATAATTTAAGTTAGAATTGGTCACAAACAATGAGATTATTCAAGAAAGTTGATATTGTAGGCTTAAAAATTTTATGAGAGATATCACTAAAATTGAAATAGAAAATAAAACATGTACAAACAAACAAAAAAAAAAAAAAGAGAAAAGTTAGGAAACATCTAGCATAAGAAACCACAGTATAGAAATGGACCAAAAGAAAGGAAGAAAAAAAATAAAACATCAAAAAAGAAAGAAAGAGAAAAAAAAGTAAAGTATCGAATATAACAGATAGTGGTAAACAAATAGAGTTTAAAGAAAAATAAATAAATAAATAGAGACTACGGTAAAACACTGAAGAAGTAAGAAAGAAAGAGAAGAGAAGATGAAATATTAAAAAATAAAAAGAAAAAAATAAAACATAGTTTTGTAAGAGAAAATGATAGAGGAAAAACACCAAAATGATAGAGCTAAAAAAAAAGATTTAAACATGAGACTATAGTAGACAAATTGAAACAACCCATTTTTTTGGGCCGTTATTTAGCTTGCTTAAATAATATTTCTTTAACTTTATCATTTCTTTAACTTTATTCTTACTTACTAGTAAGAAAATACTGAGTAAAAAATTTTACTAAAACTTTCTTGAAAAAATTCTTGAAATTGTTACAACATTTATTGCAACATAAATTGAAATATAATTTAAAACTTAACTTTATAAACACCCAAAACATTTCACAAAAATTATTAAGTAAACATTTACTTTTGCAAAATTGTTTAAAACGTCTTTTTTAAAAAAAATAAAAACTTTTTCTTTAAGCAGCAGAAAACAACTGTAGTGGTATACATACTCAACTATCCCAACTATCATAGTAGCACGTTCAATCAATCCTAGTAGTCTTCTATAGAACTACATATAGCATGAAGAAAATTATAATGCGTTTATGCTCAATAAGTCCAAACAAGTCTCACAGGACATAAAAACATTCATTATACAACTTGTCTCTTAAAACATTTCTTATAAACCATCTTTCTTAAACATTTCTTGGAAACTTTTGTTATAAAACATTTTTCACAAAATGTTCTTCATAAAACTTTTCTTGTAAAATCCTTTTTCATAAATATTATTCGTAAGAACACTTCTTAAAAGGAATGCTAGCAATGTTAAAATGCATAATTTTATTTATGCTCATTTATAAACTTTTCATCATCTTTCTTAACTTTCTTGAACTATGGGCCCAAGTGTACATACCAAATGCACTTGACCATTCAACACCAAGACTGTAATATAATTTTAGCATGACACTCCTCTTGAATCAGAAGGCTGGTACGATACTTTCTTATCTAAAGTTAATTGTTACCTATCTTGTAATCTTAGTAAACATTATGCAAGACATGACTTAATGTCTAAATCATTAAACATAGCAATTATAAACATATTGCAAATTACAACTTGAACTTTCAAAACATTATGCATAACAAATGCAGACATACTTCAAAGATATAAAAAGAATTTGAAAATCATTTTCTTCATGCCATGAGTGAGGTTTGGAACTTACTGTTTAGTTGCAAGCCTAAAAATCATGAAAAACACAATGGAATAAAGTTTTAAAATTTTTCATAAACTTTCAAGATACTTTTCACGATACTATATATAATAATTGAATAAAACACAAACTTACGGGTTTAGCAATAGAACTAAATGATCAAGCGTTCTAAAACTTTCAAATTTTCTTTACTATTCTTCTCTCTTTGGATCAACTAGTGTGTCAATACTGATGATATCTCTTGGATAATCTCCTTCTAACCTTTCTCAACAAAAGTCCCTTAAACTCTAAAGGGAAGAGCTTAAAGAACACTAGATGGATGCCAAAGAAAAGTCTACTGAACTTGTGACCTCCAAGGTCTATTTATAGGCACACACAGAGAGACTTGAAATTTGAAACAAAATTCTTTAAGGAATCTAAGTAGATTATGCCAACTCCTGGATGTGGTATGCATGATCTATAGCTTCCAATGATGGTATGACACGCATTACAACCACCTCCAACTGTATAATTCTATATCCATCTAGTATTTCTTGAAATCCTATTTCAATTTAAACTGAGATTTTATTTATTTTAACTTTTAAAATAATTATCTTTCATGATTTTCTTTAAATTATCTTATAATTCAAATAATTATCTGCAAAATATATTTCAACTTTTGAAAAAGATTCTTATTTGCAACAAGATAACAAATAGATTACATAATGATCACGTCATCTAATTATTTCCTAAAATCATAGAGTTGCGCTGCATGGACTCCAAGAGCTCCAGTGTGTGGCACCACACACAATCCTAATGGACTATTGTGTGAAATTACCATTTTGCTCCTAGGACAAAATTTATCCAAGAAAATTTTCGTTGATCCATCTGAAAAAATATTATTGAGCTGGCAAGGGAGCCCTACGGACATACATAATTTAAGCTCCAATAATTATTTATAATTTAATTATCTCACAATTAAATTAATAATAATTATTTGGTTTACACCATAATCGAAAACTGATATTGCACTCTTAAATTATAGATAGCATTATGTGGAACCTAAAACATAAATGTGGTTGATAAACTAGTCCATTAATGTAATCATTTTTATGTAATAATACCTTCCATAATAATATTCATAATTAGAGCTAGGTTTATAAATTTCTATATAACTTCTCTAATTACATTTTTGTCCATGAGTTTTGTTGATTCTCTAATGGGCTACCTATTTAAGAACAAATCATAAATGAGGATTTAGGTAATATTTGATATCTCATATCAAATAACGTGCACTCTTTACACAAGTTCTTAAATTAATACTCATGGGAATATTATCTCTTCAACCAATGCAGTAGGAGCTGTGGATTCTATATTTATGAATAATGTTTCTAGCTACATATATTAATATGTCTTCAATATATCGAGGTATAGATCATGGATGTTATAGGTCTTATTCATAAGCAATCAAAAGACATAGTAAATAAATGTAGGTCTATTAATCACCTCAAGATTAAGGTAAGATCCATAAAATAATCAAAGTAATTAAATTCTAATTTCTTGTTACGGAATTACATAAGAACTTAAATTATATCCTGGTCTAAGTTTAATGTGTTCCAAACACACTGATGTCTCTATCCAGTAATCATTACATTACTATAATCCAAATAAGATCATTCCACCAAGCTAGAAATAGACGACATCACAATCTTAACCAAAATAAAGTGTCCAACTTTTACTGCTCTTAATGTGTTTGATGATTTAACCAATATTTGAATTTATTTTAAGGCCTAGATTGAAAACCCCCCAGAAGGAGATATTTAGGAATAGCTTCTCATAAAATTAATCATAAGATACATGCCACATCAAGAGATAATAGTATGACTTGCGTGAACATCTAAAAGCCATAAATCTTTATGAGTCTTTAGAGTAGTAGAATTCAAATCAAGCGATAGTGGGTCTACATGTTAGAGATATTTTTAATATCAGCCCTAGAAAGAATATTAAAAAATTTATGGTTTATTGCTTTAACACATGATTAAGAGGCGATGTTATTAAGAATAATGAGTTAAATTTTATTAGTTTTGGTAAAATCAAATACCCTAACCTTTCATTTATTTGAAAATTTTCTTTTATATTTTGTTTTATTAGTTTCTTTTTTATTTTCAATTATTCAAATAATTTAAGAGTTAATTAATTTTGATACTTAATTAAGTGAATGTAATTATCGTACGAACGATACTTTCCCATCACGTTATTCGTTATTACTTGTTGTGATTCGTGCACTTGTGAAAATTCACATCACAACACAACAAAGATGGGATCAATATAAATTCAAAAAAGGAATGGTAAAATTTAACCATTGGGTCCAGGATTGATGAGTTATATCACATTTGTTAATATGTTATTTTAATCTTTTTGCGTTATTTTTCAGATTTTTTTTTTTGGGGGGTGATGTATTCTCTAAAAACCTATTTTAAGTGGAAGAAGAAACCCAAGTTGGACCATCATGCTCAATGTTTGCGTTAAAGAATGCAAAAGTATTGGTGCACTCTCTTATTTTTATAACTTAGAGCATTTAGAAAACTATGGAAATCCAATTTATACTCTTAAAACTTACATAGACGACTTTGGAAATAAAGAAATAACAGATAGCGTATTCTTCCACATGGACAGAATCTAAAGTAAGAAGGGTACTGAAAACATGAAGAGCCAAACTAATTAGGCAATCATATCCCACTCTCACTAACATTAGAAACATTCTCATACACACTGGACCCTCTAAACTTCAATGGAAGGATGCAACGACCTCCATACCGCTGCTGCAAGTAGATGATTGTGGCGAAAAGAAGACTTCCGAAAGGGATTATCACATCCCAAGCAATTGAGACTAACTTGATAGCGGGGTTTTGAGCCCGGTAAAGGCCATATGCATGAGGCAACAATCGGACAAGTGTTGTTCCAATGTAGAAGAAAGAGGACAGAGCCTTCTCTCTGGAATCCCTGAATGTGTTCATAAGGATTTGGGGCAACAGAAAGGCATCCAAGAGCATATCAGCATAAGATTTCCAGGCGTCCCAAATGGGGTTCTCCTTGTAACTTGCAAAGAAGGCCGAGGAAAGCATGACGAGATCATGTTTTCTCTTTCTCCAGGTGAAGAAAATGCTTAAACAGGCACATCCAGCATACAATGGTAAAGACACCAAAAGAGCCTCATTTTCGGCAATTTGAAGCCCACTTCGGTTCCCATCGGATGATCTCGCTGACCATGTGAGTTGTAGGAGGCTCCATTGCAACAAAAACAGAATCCCTGCTGTTACCCCTTCAGTTAATCCTTTGGCTTCAAGCCATCCACCACTTTCAAGCAACGCATTTTGGCTCTCGAAACTTGTCATGAGCATGGATTTCAAGTCCACCAAAAGAGGTATTGCATAGCCCAAAGTTAGAGTTACCATCATGGTGAGAGAAACAAAGGGAAGCACATCAGGATTCCTTCTGAGGTGAAAGAGTTGCAACACTGTAAAAACACAAGCAAGGGAGTTGGAGACCACAGCCATGATAATCTCCACATCAGTTCTCAACACGGACTCTTGTGCTTCAACAACAAGATAAGCAGCTGAGGACAAGTCCAAACGTTTGAAGTGAAGGGGGTCGGATTTTTTTCGCTTGCTTTCTATGATTCCCTTGATATAGCTTTCACTGTCCTCTGAATTCGGGAATTGGAATTTGACAAGAATCTCACAGTCCACCACGTTGCTATGTGCTGATACATGTCTACAGCCTAGCATGCACAAGCTTCCTGTTGTGGCATCATAGATCCCTTCAGCAGAGATATCCCATGTCTCATTTGATTCCCTTGATATGTTGAATAGGCTTATTCCATAGCTAATATTGGTTGGGTTTACAGAGATGAAGGCTTCTAAAGGTTCTTCATTTGCAAAAGTTAGGTTTGAGAAGCGGTTTTGATACCAACGGCTGTGATAGAACCGACTTCCAACAGAGAGGGGTTCAGCATATCCTCTCGCGATTTTTCTCGTAGCCCTTTTAGCAAATATGTCGAACCTCATATCATTTGAAAATGCACTTGGGTATGGTTCTCCCTTGTTCTTAGCAGGCTCTTTTCTGGGGCACCACTTTCTTACCTTGTCAATCTTTGTGTACTCGTACTTCAAGCCTGGAGCCCCTACCAAAAGTCTATCAGAACTTTCAAACCTGACCTTGTCAAAGTAACCCAAATCCGTGGCAGTTTTGTTGCTCCAAACATGTCCCACAATGCTACTAGTTTTGCCAATTGTCCAAACTGCAGGGAATTGAAGGCTTAATCTTGTTGAACAATCTCCCACATGAGCCTCAGCCCAAGAATCTGTCACATTCAGAAATCGGCAAGCCACAATGAACAACTGATTCTTCTTTGCATCCCAAGTCCCTTCCCCAATTAATGTTGTCCTGAGATCCAAGATTCTGTAGTTCCAAACATCAGCAGTATTGCTCGGAAGCTCTATGAGGACTCGCAGCATCAGTTTAGTTTCTGAACATTCAATTTCATTCAGCAATACACCACTGGGAAGCTGTCCCAGAGACTCTCCTAATGGATTGCACTTCTTTTCAGAACTCGAACCGCAATGGCTTGCATATTTCAGGCTGAGAGTCCTAGATAATATCAGTGAACACGGTGACCTTGGCAAAGAATTAAAAGGCAAACTGGGGGTTGAAACATCACTTTCAGCATTAGAACTGGAAGGACTATTATCAAATTGAGAAGAAATCGAAGTGTACTCGTAATTCAAACGAGGAAACAACACGACAGAGATGGGATCAAAATAGCTTGGATCATTCTGATCAGAACTTTTCAAGCTTTCCAGAGTTCCACTAACCAAGCTGGTGAGGGTAGAGGAGTTCTTGAGATTATAGAGCTTAAGAAAAGAAGGAATATTAAGTGACTCACCTCTTGGCTTCCTATAACCGTCCCCAACCATGCAGAGCTTTCCAGAAGATTGTGACCAAAACCCATGTAGCCCAAACCTCATAGAAGAGGTTCTATATGAATTTACATGCCGGACATACGCGGGATTCGAATAGTGAGACCGACTAAGCGTGAAATTCCCATCGTAATATGTACTGCCTCTATAAACTATCAAATTTCCTTCAACGCTAAACAAGCCTTGGACATCAGTTTCATAGACCCTCCACAAGCGAAACACAAGAGAGTTTGTGACCTCGTACATCAGTCTTGTGTTTGAAACATGAGGGTCACTGGTGGTGTAGTAGCCGGTATGTTGTGGGAAATAAATCGGAGAGGCATTCGGGGTTGCTCCGGGTACAAACGAAGCACAGTGATCGGAATATGAGATTTTAGATGAAGTACTAGTGGTAAAACATGAAACAAAGTATGAGGAAAAGGAAGCGTAGAAAGTGAAAATAATTAGAAGAAGCCATGGTTGGCTGTTGATATTATACCCCCTCTTTGAAGAAGAGGAGTTAGGCGGGTAGGTCTTAAAGATAGCCATCAAAATGGTTTCAATGATTCTTTCTGGGAAAAGAAGATGCACGAGTTATAGTTGAAGAAGCAGACTTGGAAATAAGTATTCTAATGTGTAAAATAGTCTAAAAGTCGTATAATATTCCTAGCCTACATTGTCAATTTTAAAAAAGATATGTATCGTGATAGGCGGAAGGAAGACATATAATTTTAGATTTTGACGAAACAAACAATAAATTTTAATAAAATATACGTACAAATGAAAAGGAAAAAAATTTCGGCCCGTTTAGTCTTGTTTTTGAGAATTTTTAAGAAATATTTTGCACGTTTTTTGAGACAAAAATTTTAAAAATACTTTCAATACAATTTTTAAAAAAATTTGTTTTTTTAAAATAAAACCGTTTTTACTTATTTTAAAAACATTATTAAACAGACCTGCCTTTTACCCCGACTACGCGCGGTTATCTCCGGTACTAACAAAATGACCCGTATACTTAATCTTTGTGCCTGTATTATCGTGAATATCACAACTGATGATGAATAACAATATCTAACTCTACAAATTGTTACGTCCATCTCAGTTTGTAACATTTCTTGGGGCATGTATTTTTTATATTCACTTTTTTCCCCCTACTTTTGGAGCTCAATGACCTGTTAGTATATAGGCACAGCACCGTTCGCCGGCAAGGGATTAGAAAAAAAAAATGGGATGGAACCGATGCAAAGCAAAGTTCCTTTCTTAAAAAAAATGATAAATATTGTTTGTTTCTTTTAAATTTACTATTTTTCCCTCATTTGTCCTCAAAATTTGTATGTTGTGCTAACTCACGTATATGTTCTAGTAAAGAAGTTCAACCTGGCGGCATCTTTACATGTGATCGATGTTTGTTTTTCTGCATTTAAATATAGTTGTTGACTTGGGAAAAATGAGTTCCCTCGTCAATTCCGTCAACAACACGATGGACAAGAAAAACAACACAATAACGCTGTTTGGAAGTATTTAACAAGGAGGAAGATGTCTTGTTTGTGAGAAGAGAAGAAAAGGTAGAACAGAACAATATGGAAGATTGTCTAAGGTCCACATCAACGAAAGGACTTTGTAAAAATCTAATCTAAATGGTGAGAGGATATGAGGAGAAAGCAGCTGTGTAACTCCGTGACTGTAAGGTGTTCCCAATCTTTTGGTCACAAACGTAAAGAAGACGAGCAATCTTACCCGCAACTTATGAAACATTAGACGTGAATAAAAAGTTAAAAGCACATGAGAGAATTAATGTGATTTCGACATAATTTTGTTCAAACTTGAATTTTAGTCTTTTTTTACTTTTATTTTTTGGGATAGAAATGTTCAAGTTTTGTTTGTTCACTCAGCAATGCACCTCTTTTTGCCAATATAGCACATCCAAGATGTTACACATACATATCTATCTATATATATATATATATATATATATATATGTATGTATGTATGCATACATGTATATTATATTATATTATATGTTAAAATGAAGTTAATCATTTTGAATTGAAAAACAAGAGTCCTGATACCAACCCGTGAAATTGCCATTTAGAAAAAGAGAGAAGCAAGTAAACATTAGTCACTGATTGGACCAAGCACAGCAACAATGTGAACTGGTATTGGTCATTCCTTCCAACAATCTTATCTTAGACAGAAATTAGTTGACATAAAAAATATTCAGTATAGAATATTTAATCCTTTTTTTCTTCTTTCTTTTGGACCTTGGAGGAAAAACCCAAGAAGTTTCGTTGGTTTTGCCACCAAAAGTATTGACAACTAAAAACTCGCACCCTTTTGTCACCTGCAATATATCAAACATTCAAATGGCAGCTTTAAACCTATAGAAATCGCCTTCTAAGCAAGTTACTTATCAGCCAAATTACGTGTGCTAACTGCATTTAGCTACTTGCCGTTGTACCATTCCGTGCATGTTCTTTTTTTTTTTTTTTTTCCCCTCATATTTTCATGTTTGCTGCTAATTGTTTGCCCAACACCTGTTCCCTAAGCTGCCATCACCAACTTTCCAATTGGTACCATTCAGCATATTCATCACGTCAAATGCGAGAACAAAAGAAAATATGGAACTTGCATGATGTTTTAAATCGAACAAGAATCGCGTTAGCAAAAAACTCAACTATAATCTAACGCTAATTTTTGCTTTACAGTTTTGCAGTAAATATGCCTCTATTACCAACAGTTTTAGCTCTACAAGTAACTGAACTCCAGTTTCATGAACAGCGCCTTAGACGCTGTAATCCCATTCCCATGCGTATTTTGATTTATGTACAATATCTGAGAATGCATGTCCGGAAACAGAGGGATTTACAAAATATTCTCTATAAATTAGGTCTAGACTTAATGAATTGAAGAAAGAAGCTTATGTTTAGAATGTTTTCAAGTCAAACTACCCAAACTCCTCGTCATGAAATAGGTTGGAAGCATTCATGAAGCAACCTGAGACATCCTACCCGATTTTGTGTTCACATTTACGGTCGGTGAAAGAAATTTCTCACAGTCCTCAACTCCGATTTGAGAAAGTTCCTTGACAAGCATATTCACGACACCGGCTAAAGAGTCTTTGAACTGCTTTGAGCAGCTCTTGTCACCCTCATCGACATCCTGAACCCCACCTTTGACCAAGCATCCAACTTGAGCACCATCCATGTATGCTTTACATGCAACCAGAATATCTTGGGCACGGTTGAAGAAATGTCCCATTACAAAATCCTCGAAATGCTGAAACAAAACATAATTCAAGTCTCAATACTTGGATGTTGAACAATATAAGCAAAATACATGTTTGTATATGCAGAAATAAATAAGCCAAATGAAATTGATGGTGAATCTTTCCATAACAAATGTGAAAATGAAGGGCAATAAGTAAAAAGTCACAAAGTTTACCTTTGGAGGTCTCTTAATCAAGTACATCATTGTCCGCAAAGACAGGATAAATGTGTTCTCATTGTACTGCAGGGACCTCTTTTCACCATCTACCGACCCACTCATTGGTGCATATCCAGGCTCATTAAAGTAGGGTTTGGTATTCAAAATCAGCCCTTGTATAGAGACCAAAACTTGCAACATGGTTGATGTACCTGGGATCCACTTCTCATTCTTGTCGCCACTCCAGGTATTAAGAAGACTGAGGCATACTTTTCCAGTATTGTACAAATTTGGATTTAGTCGAAGCCCACCAGAATGATAATAGACATGCTGGAATAAGAAAACTGCTATTAGTCTACTGATGGAAAGAGATACAAAAAGAATGACTAAAACTCAAGGACGGATAAATACCGGTGGCCCATTGGGATAGCTGCCGGGGAAGTAGACATCAAAGAAGAACAAACCGTCATGGTATGGAGTGCCCTCTGCTCCAACTATGACAGCTCTCAAAAGATCCATTCTTGCCTCATAAACCCTGACAAATATAGTATCTGTCGACATATAATAGGTAGACAGGAAGGAGAACAAAAAAAAATTAATGTCTTTCAAAACCTGGATAGAAAAAAAGAGATATTGAAGGAACGGGGGGAAATGAATAAGCTAAAGCTCTATGATATTCATTCTACAACTACATTGTTCATATCTCAACTCTAAATTTCCCTTGTAGAAACAATCACAAAGAATCCCCCAAATAGTTATTTGCAGCCGATTAAAAGAAAAGTTATTTCCAAAATTCAAAATGTAATGACCAAAAAAAAAAGGATAGATCATGCAACAAGAAAATTCCCTAGCCACTGCATAAGAGAGAAACATGGCACAAGGACTCACCAGGCAAATCCTTCTCCAGAATTTTCCATTCCTCCTGGATTCGCTTTGCCCAATTCTTCGATGACTGTCAGAAAGAGAGTAAACAAAATAGTAGAACGTATAGAATGGAAATTTAAAATAAAAAAGACGAGAAAAATAAGGCATGCAATTCATTATCTAAACTCACCTGCTTCAACGAAAAACCATTCCTAGTATAGTGATGATCTGAATGATCATCAACAGTATCAAACTGTTTGAAAAGCCCAAATTTCCTCAGAACTTCGTCTCTATCCATCTTAGGGGTTTCTCCAACACCGTTTGTAGAACTACCTACTGCAGCATCACTCTTAGGACTAGGGTCAAAATTTCCCAACCATGGGTGGATATCTGCAGTGTCTTGAGGATGATATGTCGGACCCAGTGGATGATAAAAACCCCAATGAGCAGTATTGTTGAAGAAAGATGACTTAAAATTAGCATTGAAAGGTGCATGTGACCAAGGAAGAGATGGTTCCACTCCATTAGGAAGCTTTGGCATGTCTATATACATAGGAAAGCTAGGACTCTGCATAATATTTGTACCAGCTGGTTTCCTTATGTTGTCAGGAATATGAGGATTCCAAGAGGATGGCTCAACTCCAAAAGGGAGCTTCATCGCTTCCAACTTGTTTGCAGAATCATAATTAGTTGAACTACTTGAATTAAGTTGCTTCTTTCTACAATGGAAAGGTCTTCGCCACCGAGATTTAGATGTCACTCCAAGTGGAATATTAGGAGCAGCGCCTCTATGTTGCAAAGCAGTTACCTTCTTTTTACTTTGGGAAGATTGAGTATGCCAAGGTGGTAATAGCTCCACTTCACCAGGGTGACTTGTAAAATCCATATGGATTGGTAAGTTTGTGCTACTCCCAGAGGTTTGATTCATGGTGAAATGAGAAGGTTCTGATGACAAAGAAGAAGATGATGATACTGATGAAGAGGAAGAATTGATCCCATGGAGACCAACAGCACCCGATTGTATTGGAAAGGGCATTTGAACAGAACTACTTGCAGTAATAGGTTTCTTTTTACGTTTTGGAGGATCCAACATAAAAGGAATTGGTGCTTCTATTCCAGGAGGAATATCCACATTATCAAAGTGAGCTTGCAACATGGCATACTCATCGATGTCCATAAAATCTTCAGAAAACAGATCAATGTCATCATTGTCGTCGTCACAAGATGCATCAGAACTTTGACCCTCTAGGTTGATAACGTGATGTGCAGGTGAGGCAAGAGGCTTAGAAGCCTCAGCACCATTTAGTGATCCCAATGCTTCCACACCAGTGAGTCCAAAAGTATGGGCCATAGCTTCCTTAAATGTTAAAAGTAACATAAATTAAACATGGAGAGGATTGTTTCAGCTAAACTGGACATCTATGGTTCAATGAAAAAATACAAATGGGCAGACTCTCATTAAAGTTAATCACAAACCTCAACCGAATGATCATTGTATCCATCAGCAACAAATTTTATTGCCTTTCCTTTAACATTTTTATCATCTATCTCGCCAAATAACATGAGGTCAACATTATCTTCCTCTTGGTCAATTTCAATCACAGCATGCCGCATAACCTAGGAAAAAACAAAGAACAATTAACTTAAAATGGTTGACAAACATAGAATCTTCTAACCAAATCTTAGAAAAATTTCAGGAGAACGTGAAAAAAATGATAGATGCAACTTAAACAACACCAACAATATCGAGAGATGAAACAATGATACAATGACAAGTACTCTTTCCAGTAATACTTATTCTGGAAGGTACAACTATTACAATGAAACTACTAATTGTGTTTCTCCAAACACTCTTAGTTTGCCTAATTTATTGATAATAGAAGAGAACCAATACAGCCTATTACCAACCAAGCACTCACATATTCACCCTATGGAACAGAGAAACTCTAGCACATACAAGCACTTGACCAGCTCGAGATTTTCAATGCAAAGAATGTGTCAACACAGATTGTAATGCCCAATTAACTCAATTAACCAGTAATAAGCACCTTGCATATCTATGCATTTAACGAACAAGCGTTCTTGAATTATGAGCATATAGAAAGCATATTTTTATGAGCATGAGTATTGATTATTTTTAATATTTAATCATGCATCAATATACTTATATTTGTGGCGAAAAGCTTGGTTTCTCAGGTAAGGAAGATTGGAGTGCTACACAGTTACGAGATAGATTGCAAAGTGTTTTTCTATGTTAAATAGAACCTAAATTGATTGTTTTGCCTACTTATACATTTGAAATAGCTAAATTTGATTAGAATTGAAAGTATGCAAAATGGTGCAATTTGATTGGTTTGTTAATTAGGTTATAGAAAATTGAGTTCCACTTAATTGTACCTGAGGCTAACAATTGGCTGAAATTTCTTTTTGCTCAGCATCCTTTCCACATGTCAAATCCAAGAAAAAGATGGCAAAAGCACCCAAGAAACTTCCTTCCTTCACTTACCTGATTTTGACTAAGTCAAATTAACTAAAATGTTCAATTTTGCTTCGTTTTTTCTCCAGCAACCCTAAAAAGGTTCAGCACTCTTTCCAATTCATTTTCTCCATTTTTCAAGTCATCGAGTTCATACAAACTAAAACAAGACCATAGAAACTCAGAATTCACAAAACAGCCCTTGTTTTCACCCTTTTAAGCTTGGAATTAGTGGATTTTGAGCTTTCTAAGGCCCTTGAAGTTGAACCCTTGCAGGATATTTAATTTCTATATGTTTTTATGATGAATTAATGGTCTTTTGATGCAATTTTAAAATTAGTTATCTGTTTCTAATGTTGAAAATTCAGATTCAATGTGTTTGAAACAAAACTAAGCTAGTTGAATTAGTTTATTTGCAAAACTGAAACTTTTTTAACATCTGATTATTTCATTTATTTCAATTGACTTTAAGTAAAGTGATTTACATGTTTATCAATGAGTGAAAATTAGTTAGAATGCTATTTCTAAATTTATGAAAAGAAAATGCAAAACTAGGTTAAGTGGAAGTCAGCTTTGATTCTCATGTTTTGGGCTATTTTTATAATATTATATACTTCCCTTGATGATATTTAATATTTGGATATGTTAGCGATTCATTGAAACCTCATTTTGGCTAAAAGAGGTAAAATTGTTATGTGTTTGATATTAAGTGATTTGCAACAAGAATGTGTGGATATACATGTTTATTGAGATGATTGAACACCTCATCTCTATGTTTAATCATCATTCTAGTAATACAGCATATTCTTTGGTCTAAGTGTTTATTGTGACATTTTTATACTCAACCCATATTGTGTATGATTTAATGCAAAACCGTTGTAATATGAACTTATGACCTATATCAAGGATTTTGGTTTATGAGAAATTGAATGGTATATAATTTTGTAATGTTAAGACCCTTAGCACATATTATCTTCTAAGAGGATTGATCTTTCAACACAGAACTTGGACTCGAGGTAAACTATCATTTACTGCATCACAAGACATGTACATTAGAACATGTGACATGATCTAGAAAGGAAATGAGCTTTTAACAAAAATGGGGGGATGATGCTTAAGTTGTGGTCGGGTAGGCACAGAACGTGGGTGGAACCAGCAGACCCAACAAAAGGTGGTGAATACTTTAAGGTTGAAAAACTAAGATAAGAAAAGCCACAAAGACTGAGACTAATTATGGCAAATACACGAGGTCTAAAGGCCAAGATGGAAACCCCGTAATAATATTATTACATCGACCAATTTATGAAGTACAAGTTCCAAACACGACAGCCTAACATTACCAATTAAGTACCATACTCCAAGGGTACCCAAAAGGGAGAGAGAATTGTTGAAAGGAAACTAATAAAAGAATATGTCTGATTGCATTTTCACTCAACATTCATGTTCATGCATTAGTTTCTGCTTACTAAGCTTTGAGGTTGATCGGGTATCTAGACCTATAAGACAGAAATTTGTTCACATGCCATGTTTTGGTTCAGCTCTTGAAGCTTATTTTAGAATTCTGTTTTTGTCAAACTTAGCAGCTCTGTTATGGTTTGATAAACAGATATGTTACTAACTTTGAATATACTAGTATACTCCACATCCCATTTTTGGGATGTTGTATATGTTGTAAATAAGAAAAATGAATGAAACAACAGTTTCTAAACTCTTTTATACACAAATAAATATTGTAAGTAAATTATAACATTTACAATGTAATTGAAAGATTAATACTACAAGCTTATTTGTTAGCTTAAGGGGTATTACACGTGCTAGTAAATTGGAAGCGAAGCACCAATAGTCACACGATTAGATGTTTCCAGATGGAAAGGGGGAGAGAGAACCCATCAGATATGTGTTAAAACGCATTTACATAATACTATCCCTCGAAAACACAAGAACCCCCAATGCACCAACTCCACAATACTAAGATTAATAAACGTCAACAACAACATAAATAGGGAAATTCTTGTGCGCTAGTCAGAAAATAGGGATCAACAAAACTTGTCCCGAATGTTTCTAAATGCTAGAGAAATAGCTAATAATGTAAAACTGGATAGCACAAATTTGAATCCTTTCCAATGCGGCCTACACTATTTAAAATACCTTGTTGATTGACTGGTAAATAGGTCAAACGGAAACACAATGACCCCCAATGCACCAACTCCACAATACTCAGATTAAAAGCGTCAACAACAGCATAAATAGGGAAATTTGTGTGCTGGTCAGAAAATAGGGGTCAACAAAACTTGTCCCGAAGGTTTCTAAATGATAGAGAAATATCCAATAATGCAAAACTGCATAGCACAAATTTGAATCCTTTCCAAACACTACTTAAATTACCTCGTTGATTGATTGGCAAATGGGTCAAGCGGAAACACAAGGACCCCCAACGCACCAACTCCACAATACTAAGATTAATATACATAAACAACGACATAAATAGGAAATTCTTGTATGCTGGTCAGAAAATAGGGATCAACCTAACTTGTCCCGAAGTTTCTAAATGCTAGAGAAATAGCCAAAAATGCAAAACCGGTTAGCACAAATTTGAATCCTTTACAATGCGGCCTGCACTATTTAAAATACCTTGTTGATTGATTGGCAAATGGGTCAAGCGGATACACAATGACCCCCAATACACCAACTCCACAGTACTAAAATTAAAAAATGTCAACAATGACATAAATAGGGAAATTCTTGTGTGCTGATTAGAAAATAGGGACCAACAAAATTTGTCCCGAAGGTTTCTAAATGCTAGAGAAATAGCCAATAATGCAAAACAGGATAGCACAAATTTGAATCCTTTCCAATGTAGCCTACACTATTTAAAATACCTCGTTGATTGATTGGCAAATGAGTTAAAATATTTTAACAAAATAGAACTATGGTAGGAAAAAAAGAGGAAAAAAGGTCAACAATCACGTCGTAAACACAATCCATTCACAATAATCGAGCAATAATACAAAATTTCTTAGATTTTCTTTAAAAAAAGAAAAAGGAGAGAGACAACAACTGATATCAGAAGAGGCTATAACAACCTGACTACGTTGGCGGCCTTTAGCAACTCTATCCCCTATCAAGTTATCTACTCAAACAATATTAAACAGAGAAAAAAACAGGAAACACAATTGAGTATAGGAAAGGGGATAACAAACAATTCTAAGGATAGAAAAACAAATGCCACCGGATGAAAAAGAGTACATTAATTCTTTAAACCGAAAAAAAGTATAATTAGACATCCTTACCATCTCCTCGGAGAAATTCCTCAGTATAAAATGCAGAAAAAAGTCTTAAAAAAATCCTTACACAAAAGAGGAATTATATCACAAACATGAAAATTCCCATAACCAACATGAAACGGAAACCTAACAGTAGAGAAACAAATACAACCAGAAATGTGCGCATTTGTAAAGCCTCAGCTTTTGCAAAGCAAACAATATTACGCAACAATATCCCAATCAACGAATACTTGCTTTACCAAAATCTAATTTAAATTCAATGCCAACGCATGAATTTTACCCAGAAGAAAAAAAAAATCAAAACAATCAGCTTTAACCAAGTAGAAATTACAGCGATCGAGTCCGATAAAAGAATCAAGAATTCGAGAGACATAGCAGAGTTTTTTTTTTTTTTTAGGGAGAGATAGCAGAGATTCTGATCTACGAAATTGTAGAAAATTAATTCAAAATTAAAAGGGGGAAAATGATCGCGGCGTTAACCTCTTTGTGTTTGAGCATTCTGGGCGGCCTGGAGATCGGAGGAGGCGGGATTTCGACGACGTCAGGATCCATGGACGGGGAATCGCCGCGCCCTGGTGAAAATCGCGTCCTGTTTGGAGAGCGAGAAAGTGAGGGAAAAGTCAAGAAACGATACGATGAAGGAAAACGGAGAGAGCAAAAGGGTTTTCAAAAACACCGTGAGTGAAGAGAGGGAGAAATAGAGTTAGAGCAAAAAAAAGGGCAAAAAGAGAGAGACTATTCTGAGACATGCCCGGGTATCGGCGGCGGCTTCATCAATCGGCTAGGGCTGATTTATTCAGAGAAAATGAGATAAAAAACAATAAGCTGAGAATCTTGGCTCAGCTTGGCTCGGCTTAAATACCCAAATTGGGCGTTAGAGTTTCCTTTCGAAGAGAGAGATATTATTATTTTATTAGAATGTGCTCGAGCATATTATAATAATAATAAAGCAAAAGAAGAGAAGGGAATCTTGGCTCGGTGACTTCGCGCCTTTTGCGTGGAAGAGATTAACATTGATTACGACGACAAGGAAGGAAGGGTTAGGGACTTTGGGGCGGACCCTCTTTTCTTGGCAGAATGCGCACGTTTTTCCAATAAATTACTGAGTACGCCACTGTAATTACTCTGATTGGTATGAATGAAAAATGGAGGGAAAAAAATTGAAAAGATTTTACCCATGTTTAGTATAACGGTGAGAACTACAGTTTTCACCACAAACTTAGTTATGAACAGTATAAAACTCTTATATATTGCAGTAACAATAAAAAAAAAATTGCTACAGTGTAAAGCTCTTACATACTACAGTAAAAATGATTCTAACCAACGGTTCCCACCACCTTCCAAACACTACCTAATGGAAATTGATATGCTTAGATATTTAATACAAAAGAAATTAAAATGGAAAAGAAAAATAGATGAAAGAAATGGCACGTGAGTCCCATTAAAATTGATATCTTCAAATATGGATAGATTTTGTGAGGAAAAAGTTTGAGAACTATACAAAGAAAGTGAAGTTACTAATTTTCCTTCTTTTCTATCAAAATTTCAATAAAAAATTTGGGCATCAAATTAGGAAAATAGCTAAATAATATTTGAGCAAAATAATAATTATATTAACAGTAGTTTTTTTTATTGTTTTAGTTTTTCTTGCAATACTAAATAAGAGAAGATAAAATTATTTTCTTCCCACATTCACATACCAAGTACGTAAAGAAAAAAATCAAAATCTTTTTTTTATTATTATTTTTTTCTTTATAGTTTTTTCTTCCTTTCAATTTTCTTTTTTTCTTACCAAACGAGCATAACAGATGGACTCCATTTGTGAGTCTCAGTTAGAGCCAGCAATTTCAGACAAGACACGATAACATAATACGAAAACGACACGAGATAAATGGATTTGGACCGTACGTTTATTAATTGGTTCATAAATAGGTTGGCACGAAAAACACGAAAATAAACAGGCTGGATTCGTGCTAACACGTCTTAACACGTTTAATTAAACGGGCTGTAAACATGTTGACACGGCACGACACGGCCTGTCCATTTATAACACATTTAAACTTAAAAAAATATTTGAAATATTTGTAGTAGGTTAGTATTAATTAGATATTGTGTTTTTGTTAATTTTATTTATTAGCTTGTTTTATTTTTTAAAATTTTTAATTTTTTAAATTTTTTAATTTTTAGTTAACTAGGTCATAAATGTGTCATATGCGTGTTGTTATCGTGTCAATCCGTCACGGCACGTTTAATAATCGTGTCGTGCCGTGTTACGCGTTCTATAGACGTGTCGTATTCGTATTTATATTTTTGACACGTTTATTAATCGTGTCGTGTTCGTATTCAGGCTAAACATATCGTGCTGTAAACGTATTAACATGAACATAACAAGAACATGTTTATTGCCACCTTAGTCTCATTTAGTAATCTCCTACTTTGATCAGAGAATTCTAACCGCATGATGTCGAGAATTTCATGCTTGCGAAGTGGGTGACAAGGCAGGAGAAGAGCGCGGCCCAGCCTTAGCGACCAAGATGCTAAAAGAGCTGACTGGCCATGGAAAGACAAGAAAACTTTCTTCTTCTTTTTTTAAATCTTGAAGAGTTGACCGGGAGCTATAAACGGCGGGCACCAGTTTGCTGCTTTATGATTTGATGACTCATCATGAGCAATAAGAGAGCCTCCACGTGTGAAACGGGATCAAGGGCAGTGGGCCCACGCATGCAGGAGCCATGTCAGATGAATTTTTTAATTTGGGAAATACTTTAAATTGCTTTATTTAATTGGTGCTGGCAAAGACATCTATCCGTAAGTAAAAGCGGAATTTTCATATGTCTTCCGAAGCTTTTTTTTTTTTTTTAATAAATGCCGTAAATGTTTTAATATTATATAATTTAAATAAATAATATAATTAATAATGTAACATGAATAAAAACTTGTTTTTAAAAGTGTGATATAATATGTAATTTTCTCTTATATTTAATGGACTCTTTTAAACCCAAAAAGAGAAAATTAATTCCCTCAATGGATATTGAAAAGCATACTTCCTCCTAAGCATCTTTCTTTCAATCATGTAGAGAAAAAAAATAATTTTAACCAGATTTACAATTTAAAACGAGTATTCCTGGTGAGGGTCCCCGCTAGAAACCCAAAATTTTGAAAGATAAATAAAAAAAAGTCTATTTATTGAAGTCATGAATTATAAAATTTACAATTTGTGCTCCTCATCCTTTCCTCTTTTTTGCCCGGTGTGAAAAGACCTTTAGGTGGGTCTCATTAAAATTGTAATTGCATTTCGTTACTTGAATAATAGAAATTTATTCTTGAATCAAACATAATTTCGACCACAAAAGACAATGTTTTTTTCTAGTTTATCTTTTCTTGTAAATTATCGAATATTGTGGAGTACGTCTTGTCTCTCTTTTGGTGATAACATCTTAAGATAGGGTCATCTGTGCTTTTGACAATTTATTCCACCCTCATTTTATTACTATTTTTTTTTTCCTAAATTGCATTTAAGGACTCAAAATCTTGTCTTTCGTTGTCCCTTTTAGCAGTAGATAGATGGGAGGAATAATTCAATGGACTGTGTGTACCACATCATTATACTTATATGGTACACCCGTTCAATAAATATTAGGCATTTGGATGTTTTATTAGTATTATGAATAAATTAGTTAATTAGTGTGGATGTTCATATTCCTGACACCCTCATGAATTGTATTATCTCCACTTTAATGATCATTAATATAGGTTACCATTCTATTAGTATTATTTTTCTGTTGTAACTCTTGACTTTTGGTTTCTCCCACTTTATAATTCTTGTCCTATATATATGGTCATTGAGAGCTTATATTTGGACACAATTGTTCGACATATATGGCCTAAGTAGTAAAAATATAACATGTTTTTAGAGACTTTTTATCAATAAAAGATTTATTTATTATTTACTAAATCTTGTCCTCTTTGCATTCATATTTGTTGAATGTATGTTAAGCAAACAAAAGTCTAAAACTGTCGGTCTAAACCTTTGAGAATTGGGCATATGATGGATAGATTATGCAGAAGACATAATTCTTAAGTGACGGTCCAAATCATAAGATTCACAATCGAGGGAATAAAGTTAGGCACTTTATTCACACAAAGATTGTTATGTTGTCTATATCCCTAATGGGAGATGGTTTGTCTTAGCTACCGGAGGTGGACTCTACGAATAGAAATATTGGCACATTGTCATAGGTGATGATATGTTGAATCGGGACATAAAGTGAATTGATTTGCCTTAATAATTCTATCTTAGCAAATCGATTCACTTTAGACAATCATATGTATTGTATCTTAATCCTAGGATCAATAATAGGCATGTTATCTTGACTTATGTCTTTTGATGTGCCAAAAGGTGACATCCACATTTTAATAGTGATACGCAAGCCGGTACGTTGGAGGCATGACTCTTGATAGCGTAGACCTGTTATTCATAGATATGGAATCCATAGCTCCTATTTAGGAGTAGTTGATATCTTCTTATATACGATATCTTGTAATTAAAAAATTGGAGTGCTTAACAATTTGGATACATAGGTGTAACTGAAAGATATATCATCTTCAGATTGTAAGTTTTTCGATAGTGAGATAATGAAACGTGAGATAAAAATAATGGAGATGGTAAGACAAAAGTTGTCCTTAAGCCGATTATGGATAATCTTATGGGGATACGATACATTATGATATGTCATGGAGACTTAGCTATACGAGCTTCGTAATTCTATATGATTTGAAAGTGCAGCTTTAAGCTTTTAGTGGAGTAACATTAGACTTGATAATTATGAAATATATATCTGGGATATTGAGTTTCATAATTATTGGGAGCTTGAACTATATAGGTCCATCAGGTCCCCTTTGCTAGCTCATAAAAATCCTATAACGATACGGCGTACTTTTTCAACAATTGGTGACTTGTGTCAAATTATTAAATTGGTTGAAATTTGATAGGAATAAATAATTCATGTTTATTTATCGGTTGAATTAATTTTGAGAATAAATTAATTCAAGATAAACTTGTTGAATTATCGGAATCAGATAATTCATGTCTGTTTGTCAGTTGGATTAATTTTGAATAAATTCATTCAAGATAAACTTGTTGAATTATCAGGAATATTTATTTTCCTAGAGATTATCTAGATATGACTGTTTTAATTAGATAATTTCTCTATTAGGTTATTTGAATCAAAACTAAGGCTCTATCCTAAGAATCATTGGTGGGAAATAAAGATTCGCAGGGATCATTTATCGAAAGTTTAGCCTGTCGATGGAGCAAGTTTGACAGGTCGATCTGCCAGTTCGGCCTACCGACTAAGCAATAAATAAATCACATGTTTTTACATGGATTTTATCATATATTGATTTTGATTTTATTCTAATTTGAATTTTTGAGGCCTTATCTGATAAAAACTAACTCCTGGGCTCAACCTCTATAAAAAGGGGAGTGAGACTCATTGTTATTTAAATCAGTTAAGAAATCTAGAATAAGACTCTACCAATGAAACTCTGTGACTCCCCAGAGAGCTATTGTTCACAAATCATGAACTATAGCTTTAGGTTTTTCTCAATTGGTTGGAAAAAGAGTCACCGAGGAAAGGTTGAACGACGTGCGCCCACATGCGCTCCGATCGTAGATAGAGAATGGCAAAGAAAACTAGTTGGTTGAAGCTCTTTTAGAACGTTACTTCTTTTCACGGATTGCAGAGCTTTTCGGCATTCATAAGGTTAGTAAGATCTAGTTTATATATGCATATAGGTGTTTTAGAAATTACTCTGGTATAAAAAATTTTAAAATTCTGCTGCATACTATTTTTCCAACAATTGATATCAAAGCCAGATTTTTATATAAATTTACAAGTTTGTAATCATGCTATGTGTATAAATTATGTGATCGTGATCTCTCCTATGCTTGAATATTGATTTTAGATAGTTGGCACTTTAGGGTTTCTATATATTTTTATATTGTCATGGATTATATGGTGAATGTTTATTAATTAATTATGGTTGATAAATTATTATTTAATTATTAATTAATTAATTAATTAATGCAAGTTATGGTTCCTTTTAGGTTAGAATGTGTATCTAGATTTTTCATATAATTAGATGACGGATCATACTCTCCATCTAAGAATTATTATTTAATTTTAAATTGTAAGAATTTTGCAATTAAATGATCATTCGGAGAAGACGGATCTAGAAGATGGATGAGAGAGCTCCCATGTATTTCCTAAGTCTCTAATTTTATGTTTTTGAATTGTTAAAAATAAAATTAAAAAAATGCATAAAAATGTATGTTATGGATATTGTGATCTCTGCTCGGTCAGCATACCGAACCCTTAGGTCCTGCAGGCCAATGGTCGTAGACTGGCAGACCGAACCTCTAGGATCAACAGGCCATCAGTGGGGTAGAAATTTGATCGCTCTGGCAGTAGACGAAGATGATTGTCCGCCGTCTAATTACATGAAAAACCTAGATACACATTCTAACCTTTAAGGAACCATAACTGGTATAGATTAATTAATTAATAAATAATTAAATAACAATTTAATCAACCATAATTAATTAATACACTTTCATCATATAATCCATGATAACATAAAAATATATAGAAACCCTAGAGTACCAACTCTCTATAAAATTAAATTCAAGCATAGGAGATATCAATATCACATAATTTATTCATATAGCATGATCATAAACTTATAAATTTACATAAAAACTATGGCGATGATACCAATTGTTGGAAACATAATAAGAAGCGAAATTTTAAAATTTTCATATCAGAGTATTTTCTAAAACACAAGTTTGGCACACTATATGTATAAATTAACCAGATCTTACTAACCTTTGAATATGGAAGAGCTCCCGTAATCCATGAAGAGAAGTAACATTACAGAAGAGCCTTAACCAATTGGTCTTCTTTGTTATTCTCTATCCATGATTAAAGTGAGTGTAAGCTCACATCGTTCAGCTTTTCTACCAGGTGACTCTCCTTCCAACAAGTAGAGAAATACCTAAAGCTATAATTCATAATTTGAGAATGATAGCCTTCCGGGGAGTTTCAGAGTCTCACTGACAGAGTCTCACTCTAGATTTCTCAACTGATCTAAATAATAATAAGACTCACTCTTCTTTTATAGAGGTTGGGCACATGAATTAGTCCCTATCATTTAAGGCCTCAAAATTTTGAATCAAAATTAAATCAGAATCAATATTTGATAAAATCTGCGTGAAAATAAGTGATCTTTTTATCGCCCGATCGGTAAGCCGAACTGGCAGATCGGCCTACTGAACCTCCGACAAAAAATCCCTGCAAATCTTTATTTTTCACTTGAGATTCTTAGGATATAGCCTTAGTTTTAATCCAAATAATCCAATAGAGAAGTTATCTAATTAAACAATCATATTTAGATAATCTCTAAGAAAATAAATATTCTTGATAATTCAACATGTTTATCTTGAATTAATTCAAAATTAATCCAACTGATAAACATAAATGAATAATTTGATCCCAATAATTCAACAAGTTTATCTTAATTAATTTTATCATAAAATTAATTCAATCAATAAACAAACATGAATTATCCGATTTTACTGAATTTCAGTCAATTTGATGAATCTGACATAAGTCACCAATTATTGAAAAAGCATGTAGTATCGTTACAGATTTTTGTGAGTTAGCAAATAGGACCAAATGGACCTATATAGTTCAAGCTCCTGATAATTATGTAACCCAATATCCTAGATATATATTTTATAATTATCAACTCCAACACTACTCCACTAAAAGCTTGGAGTTGTACTCTCGAACTATATAGAATTACGAAACCCGAATAGCTAAGTCTCCATGACATATCATAGTGTATCGTATCCCCATAGGATTATCTATAATCGGCTTAAGGACAAGTTATGTCTTTCCTTCCTGATTATTTTTATCTTACGTTCCATTGTCTCATCATCGGAAAACTCATCATCCAAAAACGGTGTACCATTCGATTATACCTATATATCTAAATGATTGAGCGTTTTAGTTTTTCAATTACAAGATAACGCATATAAGAGGATATCACTACTCCTAAAAAGGAGCTATAGATTTCATATCTATGAATAACAGGTCTACACTATTAAGAGTCATGCCCCCAACATACCGGCATGCGTACCACTATAAAATGTGGATGTCACCTTTTGGTACATCAAAAGACATAAGTCAAGACAACGGCCTACTATTCATCTTAGGATTAAGATACAATACAAATGATTGTCTAAAGTGAATTGATTTGCTGAGATAGAATTATTAAAAAATCAATTCACTTTATGTCTTGTTTCAACACATCATCACCTATGACAATATGCCAATGTTTCTATTCATGTAGTCCACCTCCGATGGTCAAGACAAACCATCTCTCGTTAGGGATATCGTTGCATGAATAAAGTGCCCAACTTTATTCCCTCGATTGCGGATCTTATGATTTAGACCGTAACCTTAAGAATCATGTCTTCTGCATAATCTGTCCATCATTTACCCAATTCTTAAAGGTTTAGAACAACAGTCTCAGACTTTTGTTTGCTTAACATACATTCAACAAATATGATCGTGAAGAGGATAAGATTTGATATATAAATAATAAATAAATTCTTTATTGATAAAAATGTCTCCAAAAATATGTTATATTTTTACTCCTTAGGGCATACACGTCTAACAGTTTTGTCCCATCGAGTTTTCCTAGCAAGTTTTTTAACGAAGCAATTCTAAGCTAAATCTTAAGAGAATCTCTTTTTTCCTTCATAATGGATTTTTTTCCCATTGGGTTTTTACTGGTAAGGTTTTTAGCGAAATATATATTTTTAAATGATGAACATCCAATGGGGAGTGCTATGAATAAATTCATTTATTAGAGTGGATGTTCATATTCCTAACACCTTCATGCATGATCTCTACCTTAATGACCATTAGTGTTGGTATTTTATAACTTTCATAACCTCTCAATTACCATTCTATGAGTATTATTTTGTTGTTGTAACTATTGACTTTTGATTTTTCCCACTTTATGATTCTTGGCTTATATATATGGCCATTGACACAACATGGAAAGATGAATAATAAGAATGCTTCTTTCTATTTCTCTTGTGTCTCTTTATTGTATGATTGCAATTTAGTTCTTTGATTTGTTTTATAACAAGTGTTAATTTATTTGACCAATTTTCCCTTTCTTAATTGTATATTGTATGAATTGTTTTGTCTTAATTTCTATTAATGTTGGTATTATTTTTTTTAAAGGATTGATATTGGTATTATTAGTTTCAAACAATAATATTCTTAGTAAAAATTGTCTTTTACGGTACTTAATTCGTTTTGGGAAACTTGGAAAAAAAAAATAACGTTAGCAACATTTTATTTGAGATATATATATATATATAAATCATCATGAGAGCTAGGAGCGCAAAGATTTGTCAAAAAAGGAGCCAAATGCAGACAAGATCTTGCAGAGAAAAAAAAAGGTTTTTTTTGACCAAACAACTATAACCCCCACAACCAGGCAAATAAATAACTGATGCATACACGGGACTGTTGAATAATGCTAACCCATGATCAACACATCCAGCGGACTATCAATTACTATTAAAAAAAGGAAGTGAATAATACGCTAAGGGTGTTGATTGGCATTTATATACATGTACCACGTTTTTAAAATTGGCTTCAGAGTGAAAATTAAATTTGGAAGAATTAAAATTAAATGTTGTTTAGAACTAATATCTACGAGTAATTTGGGTGGAGTATTTAAGACAATAGGAGTAATTTAAGTAGAGTATTTAAGACAATTGTGACTAAATGACTAAGGAAAAAAGCATTGGAAAAGAGAAAAATGATTAGATAGAATTACGCTAGATAAAAATATCTAAAAGTCCATCCTTAATTGAACAGGTGTAATATATAAATATAATGGCATTATAGACCAGTCTACTGAATAATTTCTCAATAGATAAATATTTTCTTATATTTTTATTTGTTTATTTATTTATTTATTTATTTTGCATTAGATTACTTTTGACCTAACGTGGCATTAGCTACCACGCATGTTCAACACTTGTTTGTTTTGTTTGAAAGTAACTTGTCTTCTGGGGTCAGGTTTTTTTTTTAGTCCTTTTTTTTGTTGTTTTTTGCTAAAGGTGTTTGCTTGTCAAGTTTAACTGACTTTCGTTGTACAATTTATCCGCTTGTGTGCTTCATAAGATTAATATATGTGCTATGGACTTAAGTTTTCTGAAATGTTTAACCCAAAAAAAGAAATAGAAAGACAAATAAGATTTAAGCATGATTTTGATACGAACTAATGGTTTACATTTTGTCAAACTAACTTTAACTAAATTGTCATATGTGTTTTCTTTTTTAATTTAGATAATTTTTTTTAATAATATGATAGTTCAAAACTATAGCTTACATATAAAGTACTTTTTGTGCCATACCACAATTTTTTATTTTAAACATAATTCGAAATATCCTTTGTCTACAATATTACATGTATGGCCTCTTTCTTTTCTATTTGTTTTTATCACTTTTTTTTCCTTTATATGAAAATTTGATTTATAAAAAAATAATTGATAAATTATTTTCTTTAAACTTTGGGAAAAAAAAAATTTTGGGTAGGTTTGTTGATGTTCCTATGCTAGCCAAGGACTCTAGCACCGCACCTCTTTGGTAATGCTTTTTTGGCAGCCAAAAGCAATGGTGCGAAGTGCAAACGATTGGGCAAAATTGTATTCGGCAAATAAACGAAAAAACAAATCTTCTATAATTTCCCTCAAAAGCTACAACTGAAGGTTGAACTGAACAGTAATCCATATCATTCCTTTAATTAAATCTTTGTCATGCTTGAAAATCCTTCACGTAATTCTGAAAACACCCACACTTGTCCTTCTCCTGTTGGTTTGGGAAAATCTATTTCATAAAATAGAAATATTAGAAACGCAACAGTATGGATTTTAGATATTTTTCTCAATTATCAAGATCTTTCTCATGTTGTTATATAAAATAATTACCAATTCATTATTCGTACTTATTGAGTAATAAACAATTTTATAAAATCAAGCGTTCTAAAACCTTCTAGTCTGTATTACTAATATTTTCTCTTTAATTAATATGTGAGCATTGATTCATCTTCTTGGACTTCTCAATTCTTCTTCATTATTCCACGTTTTTCTCATTATCACTCTATGGTTTTTCTTAGCTCTACAGGCAAGAGAAGAGAAAACCCTAATGGAGGATTAGTTAAAATTAACCTCGTGAGCTCCATTTATAGCACAAAATAATCAATTGGAGTTTAATTCAATAAATTATTAATTTACATTAGTTAAATCCATCTTGTTTTTGTGCTTCACTTAGTTACTTAGTATATTTTTATTTTCAAAACCTATAAGGGAACGTTCAAAAATACAATGTTTTGAATCTTACTTTTATAAATGCTATACATATTTAAGTATCACACAACTTAAAAATGGGTAATGTCAAGAGAAAATTACATGTTATGCTACACTTTTAAAAAACATGACTATTCATGTTATATTTGAGAAAGTTGTGCTACACTACTCTTTGTATTACATGTTTAAGTTGTGTCATATTCAAGCATCTGTGGTATTTATAAAAATAAGTTTGAAAATATAGCATTCATGAAATTCGCCCTATTATCAATAGTAGAGTAACATTATTTTTTTAATATGGCATACATAAATACTTTTTTTAAAAAAAATTTGGCAATAACATGTAATTTTCTCTAACCTATAAGGTCATTTTGGGCCAACCATAGGCCTAACCTAGCTGTTGACCACTCTCCCTCTAACAAGCTTTAATATGTAAGTGTGTAATCTTTTATTGGACCACTTGTCCAACTTTGGGTTTTCTTGGGATTACGAAGGCCTCTTTTCTTGCGTCTGATAATTGTCATGGGCTTTGATTCTGGGCCCTAGTCTAAAACTACCAGCAACCACATGCTCACCTTTAATAATTAGTACTAATACCACCTTTAATGTACCAATTCAACCATATTATTTTCTTTAGAATCTTTGAATATACAACTTTTTAATGATTAAAATATGCTTTACCCTTTATTTAGCTAAACATTACGGACACCACAAATAAATTATAAAAAACACAACCAACAACCGAGTCAAGGTGGTGCTAGGATCGACAACAGGCGCAAAGGAGAGAGAAGATCGGCTTCCAATGAAAACATTGACGACGGACAGGGAGAGGAAAAGGAGTATCAATAGTAGATCTACAGATAATTTTGTATTTATATTCTTTGGACGTGGGTGTTTCAAACCACATAAGTGAATTAGTCAAATTGACCTTTCAGTCCTCTCACTTTTGCAATTGGTACTTTTGACCTTCTAATATCCATTTTACCCCTTTGTGAGTTTAATTACACCTCTGTCCTAACATAAAGTTACATTTTCCATCTTCACATAAGAGATTTTGACATTTTTATCCCTAGTGTTGTTAATTAGGGCTTCTTTTATTTTATAAGCTTGACATCTCGTCCAAACTCACTGCTATGCCTTAGGGGATGTGATTTTACAAACCCAAGCCACCAGTTTTGCAAAGAGTTTTGAAAATTATAATTTGACCCAATAAATAGCAAGTTTAAAGTGGATATCTAGATTCAAAATATTTGAAATGAATAACATACTTATTAGGGAAATAATTTGTTTACCAGAAGTAAATAAATTATTAAGTAGTAAATAAGCTATTTACTTTAAATAATTTATGTAATCTTCAAGAAAATTTATTAATTTAAATCTATAGTTAATCTAGATTTAATAATAAATAAATGTAAATTATTTATGACCAATTATGTTCGCTAGAATTCAACATTATTTGGAATATTTTGATATGCAAATTTTTTGAGTTAAGTTACATAGAAGGAAAATTGTAATATACTCTTTAAATAGAATTTATACCACCTTTTTTATTAAACAAAATATGTGATATAAAATTGGTAATAGATTAAACATGAATCTGTAATATAAAATTGGTAATAGATAAACATGTTTATTTGTAAAAGAGAGGATACATAGTATAATATAATTCTACTGATAAAGTCCAAACAAAGATATAAGCAATATTGTGTAGGGATTAAAAAAAGCAGGTAGAAGCAAGTCTGTAGATTATAGACAAATAAAATAGATATCTTTCCATTTCTACACCATTGGAATAAGGAGAATACTGTGTAAAGTAAAATTGTACAGTATAAGAAATTACCTAGTTCAATGCTACTTAAGGGAGTAAAAAATTGCCACACAAAGCAGAAGGTGGCCAGTTTTTTTCTTAGTTTTGAGCCAAAATTTGATACCAAGTAGCTTAGCAATGACTAAGCACATTGACTCACCATGAGGTGCAGTAAAAGAAAACCAAGTTATGATCATCTTTTCATGCAATCAAACCAAAAAAACAACTCCATTTCTTTCCTCTCAAACCGGCAGCCCTTAGGAGATTTCTCCAAATTTCTAAAAAATTCCTCAAGAAAAAAAAAAAAAAACCACTTCCTATCAAGATTCTAAGCAAGTGCAACTTTAAGGATCAAAACTAGACACTTTGTAAGGTAAATTCTTGACCTTTTCTCATGTGTTTTTAAGGGTTTCTTGGGTTTGTTGAAGGGGATTTTGATAGAATTTTTTTTTTTTAATTATCAATTGTGATTAAAGGAAGGGCGGCCAATTCAAGACCATTGGAAGGATCACAAGTCAACTAATCTTTTGGTAAAACCCTTAACTTAAGTTTTGTAGTCTGATATATATATATATATATATATATATATATATATATATATATATAAAGTTTGTGTAAATTTGTAATAATATAAGCTATGGCATGTTTAAAAGGACTCATGATTTGATTATGTGATGTAATTATGTGTATGATGATGTTAGATGGATAGAACATTTCTCAATTTCCCCCTCTGTTTTTAGATACTATAAAATATCCTTTGAATTTAAAAAACTTATTTTAATTTTATCCCTTATACACTTTTTTGACTTAAAAAATATAGAGATAAGATAAGAATACACTTGACTAAACCTAATTTGTTTATAAATATATGTTTATTCTTGAGAAAAATTCAAAAACTATATATTTTAAAATTTAAAAATTCATAAAACTTAAGACTTTTTTTTTTAATTTGATGTTTTCTTTTAGGATTTTTTATGTTTTTAATATATAAAATATTTATCATAACTATTTGAAGACAGTCATGTTGTTTGCTCAATTTTTTCTATTCTTGGGATAAAATTGAAATAAATTTTTAAAATTTCAATGATACTTTTGTAGTTTCTAAAAATAGAGAGACAAATTGAGAAATAGTTAAAACTAAGATATATAATTATGTAATTAACCCAAAATAATAATGCCTCAATGAAAAGTTTTATTGATTTTTAAAGAAAAAGGAATTTTGACTTGTTTAAATGCAATTTACTTACTATATAAGACTTGAGAATTGTCCAAAACAGCAAGGATAACAACTTTTGTGAATAAGGTTTTGTAAAAATTCCATAGGGGTTAAATTGAGAGATTTATATTTTTTGGCGTAGTTTTAAAAAATGGCCGAAAACCCCACAGTGTAGTTTAAATTTTTTAAAAGTTAAAATACAAAAGTTATAGGACTAATCAAAATTGTTAAGAAACACAAATGGTTCTTGAAAATTCCACATGGTTGATGAGCTACAAATTTTATGAGTTTTTAATCATAAATTTCACAAAATAGGAAAAAAAATGTTTTTAAATAAAAATTTTTGACTGGGAACCAAGCCCAATGGAGCAACATGATCATTTTTTTTAGACCGGGGGGTAAAATGGTCGAAATTTTTGCAGTTCGGGTTGAAATCATAAAGTTTTATTATAATGTGTTTTTACTGCAAAATAAAAACTGATGCCTCGTTTTCTTTGCCTTGTTGTCAATAAGCAACAAGATGTGAGTATTTATCAAAAAGGGGCTCGAAAAGCTTTCTAAAACCCATCAAGGGTAACAACATCATTTTTTGCAAAACGGCTCGAACAAACACCGAAACGTCCGAATTAGAAAAATGCCTACTTGGTGGTAACTTCTTCCTATTCTGCTAACAACAGAAATGCATAAGGAAACAGGTTATGTGCCACACGAGTTTCTAGAAAACCGTCTAATAACCAAATTGGGTACTTAACAGTTACATTTTTTTATAGCATGTCATTTGATAAAAAGTAAGTTAGCTAGTGATGAAAAACTATTCAATCAAGACATTTTGGAGTGCATAGTGAAGGAAATGAAAAAATTGCATAAGAACAGTGCAAATTCCAAATAAGTTCCAAACCCACCCACAACGTAGAGAGAAAAAAAAAAGGTTTCTAAAAATGCTATTTATTTTGCTTAATACCATGCATTTATAATGCACTTATTCTAAGTTGTTAAAGCATCATAAATGATCTGTCACCATTAATTTAAAAACTAGTAAATGGTTCACCAGATAAGATAAAAAAGTACCGTACCAACCTCTCGACTTAAGGAGAATTTTAAATTATGTCACACTCTCAGTGTTACGATGACCTTAATACTCATTTGCTACCAATAATTAGGCCCAAGTCGAGTTAAGAATATGAAATGAATAATATAAGTTTATAAATGAGCATAAATAGATCATGCATATAAAAGGTTATTTTGTAAATTATATTTAGACTTACTGAATAACAGCTCACTTAGTTATTTCATGTTGTAGGGAATCCAGCTAAGAGGCTAGAGTAAAAACATTGTTGAGCTGGCAACGATAGATGTGTTAGACATGTATGCCCTAAGGAGTAAAAATGTAATGAGTTTTTGGAGACGTTTTTATCAATAAAGAATTCATTTATTATTTATATACCAAATCTTGTCATCTTTACGTTCATATTTGTTGAATGTATGATAAGCAAACAATAGTCTGAGACTGTCGGTCTAAACCTTTAAGAATTGGGCATATGATAGATAGATTATGTGGAAGACACGATTCTTAAGGTGACGGTCTAAATCATAAGATCCACAATCGAGGAAATAAAGTTGGGTGCTTTATTCATGTAAAGATTGTTATGTTGTCTATATCTCTATTGGGAGATGGTTTGTCTTGACCATCGGAGGTAGACTCCGTGAATAGAAACATTGGCACGTTGTCATAGGTGACGATATGTTGGATCGGGACATAAAGTGAATTGATTTAGATTAATAATTCTGTCTTGGCAAATCGATTCACTTTAGACAATCATTTGTATTGTATCTTAATCCTGAGATGAATAGTTGGCCCGTTATCTTGACTTGTGCCTTTTGATGTGCCAAAGGGTGACACCCACATCTTAATAGTGGTATGCATGCCGGTATGATGGAGGCATGACTCTTGTTGACGTAGACCTATTATTCATAGATATGGAATCCATAGCTCCTCTTTAAGCGTAGTAATATCCTCTTATATGCGTTATCCTATAATTGAAAAACTAGAACGCTCAAACATTTGGATACATAGGGTAACCGAATGATATACTGTCTTTAGATAGTAAGTTTTTCGATGGTGAGATCATGGAACGTAAGATAAAAATAATCGGGAAGGTAAGACAAAACTTGTCCTTAAGCCGATTATGGATAATCCTATGGGGAAACGATACACTATGATATGTCATGGAGACTTGGCTATACGGGCTTCGTAATTCTATAGAGTTTGAAAGTACAGCTTCAAGCTTTTAGTGGAGTAGCGTTGGAGTTGATGATTATGAAATGTATATCTGGGATATTGGGTTTCATAATTATCGAGAGCTTGAACTATATGGGTCTATTTGGTCCCCTTTGCTAGCTCACAAAATCCTGTAACAATACGGCATGTTTTTTCTAAAATTTGGTGACTTATGTCAGGTTTTTTAGATTGGTTGAAATTTGGAAGAATCAAATAATTCATGTTTGTTTATCGGTTGAATTAATCTTGTGATAAAATTAAATCAAGATAAACTTGTTGAATTATTAGGATCGGATAATTCTTGTTTGTTTATCAGTTGATTTAATTTTAGATAAATTAAATCAAGATAAACTTGTAGAATTATTGGGAATCTATTTATTATCCTAGATATTATCTAAATAAAGTTGTTTTAATTAGATAACTTTTCTATTGGGTTATTTGAACTAAAATTGAGGCTTTATCCTATAGAATATCTGATAGAAAATAAAAGATTCGCGTAATTTTTATTTCGGCAATTTGGCATGCCGATCCTAAAGTTCGGCCTGCCTATGAGAAAGTTCGGTCTGCCTATGCGCGAATTAAAAATCACGCGTTTTCACGCGTTTTTACACGTATCTTATCCGATATTGACCCGAATTTGATTCCGTTTCGAATTTTTTAGACCTTATATGATAAGAAATGACCCTAGACCCAACCTCTATAAATAGGGAGTGAGCTAAATGAGTTATTTATATCAATTGAGAGATTAAGAGTGATACTCTGCTTGTGAGAATCTGAAACTCCTTAAGAGCTCTTGTTCACAAATCACGAACACTAGCTTTCGGTTCTCTCAATTGGTTGGAAGGAGAGTCACCTTGAGGAAGAGCTGTACGTGTGAGCCCACACTCACTCTGATCGTGGATAGAGAATAGCAAAGAAGACCAGTTGGTTGAGGCTCTTCTAGAATGTTACTTCTCTACATAAATTTTGAAAGCTTTTCGGTAAATACAAGGTTAGTAAGATTAAGTTAATTTATACATATAGCATGTTAAACTTGTGTTTTAAAAAATACTCTAATTTAAATTTTTTTTAAAATTCTGTTGCGTATTATTTTTCCAACAGGATGTGCGAACGTGTAGTCAAGGGCATGGATGTTGCCGCAAGGCTATTTTCACTTTATATTTTTTTTGTATTTTGGAGTACGTTGCTTGAAAAAAAAAAATATGACGGTTTGCTTTATCAAACAAAAATAAAAAATAATTATAGTATAAATCGTACACTTCTTTCTTTGAGTCGTATGTGGCTCCACGAGGAGAGACAAGATATATAAAATTAGAAGCCTATGTAAAATTCGAGCCAAGTACTTGATTTATTATGTGTAATATCTTAAGTACTTATTTAGATATGTGTAACCTTAAAAAGGGAAATGCTATGATAAGAGCGTTTAAAAATTCTCATTAATAAGACTTTTTTTAGTATACTAGATTAACATCCAACAACAGAAATTGAACGAGCTCATCATTAATTCAATGAGTTCAAATACATCGAATAAAGAAAAAACCAAAACTAAAAACGAAGAAAAGAAAATGCCATGGTTGCCGGTGACCTCTGGGGGGGTGGGAATCGCCGTTAGCGATGTTAGATCTCAACGAAGGTTATGCCATCATAGTCCACAATGACCCATTGCGAAGCAAGAAGTCATGAGTGGGTGGTATTTTACCGTCTATGGAGGCCCCTTTGTGACGGCAACAAGTCATGAATGGCCATGGCAAAGCACCGTCGACCATGTCCCAATCACAATGGATCTCGAGATTCCATCTCAACGCGGTTTTGTCTCGACCATCATGGGTCGCTACTTCGTGAGGGGCCATTGTGGTCGCATTCCCATCACAATCTCCTCACTGTTGCAACACCATAATCCCAGAGGAGTCCTCCTTCGTCTCTTACCAATAGATGGCACTATTGCTATCGACACCACGCCTTCAACTTTGGCCGTCAGCATTGCTAACGGATGCCTTCTCTGGGATCCCACCCATGCTGCGATTTGGGATCGTCATGCTAGTGGTTACGATTCACTTACATCGCGATTTCATCGAAGGCGTCATGCCATTGTTGGGTCGTAAAGCTTCGTCACTCCTTGCTTGGGTTGTGACCACCGTGGACAATTGAGGGCCTTGCGCCAACCACTGTAGGTCAGTCAATGCCCTAAGGGTTGTCGAAGTTTTGTTTTTTGTTTTAATTTTTTCATTTATTTTTTTAAAATTATTAGTTTTTCTAATTTTAATTTTAATATTGTTTGTGTAAGGCAGAGCCCATTGTAATTTGGTGGAGTTGAAGTTTTTAAACCATTGAATTAAAAAATGAGTCTTATAGATAAAACTTTTTAAGAGGGTCTT
This sequence comes from Artocarpus hirsutus, assembly GCA_946598075.1. Taxonomy (NCBI): domain Eukaryota; kingdom Viridiplantae; phylum Streptophyta; class Magnoliopsida; order Rosales; family Moraceae; genus Artocarpus; species Artocarpus hirsutus. The sequence continues at coordinate 5,295 of CAMOHE010045521.1, read as the reverse complement.
ATCATAGTATTCCTCTAATTGTTTAATTAGTGTTGGGGTAAAAATAACATCGCAATCTAAACCATACACGTGTCAACCCATCAACTGGAAGCATCGATTGAAAGATGCCGACTTGATAACACGAGTCAATTGGAGGCGATACTTGATAGGAAATTAGCCAGTCCCACCTCGGATGAATCTAGAAAGGATCATTCCTGGATCCCACAAAGAGAAAATTGACCAAATATGTAAATAAAAGCAAGAACCAAATCAAGTTTAGAGAATAAGCAACCTCAAGCTAAATAAGAAAACAAGCAAATGGAAAAATCAATTAGAATTAACCAAAAAACTATCATTTCTCCATTCAACATAAAATCACCCTAAAAATCAGGAAACTAGGAGGCTTATTTTATTATCTATAAATACAAGATTGATCCTACCATTTGTACACATTGTATTCATCACTCTTACTTCCTCTCTTTCTACTTTATCTCTCTAATACCTCTCCTTCTCCTCTACCACTTTCTTACTACTCAATCAATATACTATTTCTCTATATAGTGAAACCCTCGAGACCCTACAGTGGAAGTAGCCTTTGTTTCGGTAGTGAACTACCATAAATTTGCATGATTATTTATTGTGTTGCGCTTTACGCTTTGTTCTTGTTGCAAGTCAACTCAATACTAAGTGACTAACACACATTTGATCAACTTCCAAGAGCGGTCATAGCCCTCTAAATAAATCTAAATGAAGAATTCACCGTCTATGGTTATATTCTATTTGACAACGCAGTTGAAACCCTTTTTTATGGTGGGAACCGATTTTTGGTTTAAATTCTGTAAGAAAAAATATTGCAAAAAAACAATTAAAATTGTAAAAAATGGTTGAAACTGTGATTGCCAAATAGGACTTTAGAGACAAGATACATATTATATTTAATTTGAAGATTTGATAGAGAATGAGTTTATTAGTGAATGCCAATCTAGTTGAGATGTACTAGTTGTCTTGGATATCAATTATCTTCTATCACCATTTACTTAATTTTGTGTTTCTCTTCCGCCTAAAAATCTTGAAATAAAATTAAAATCGAAACAAGTCAAAAAATAGATGGACCGGCCAAATACTCAAATATATTTATCTTTTTTTGCTATAAAATATACGTATATATTGATTCTCAATATATTTATATATGTGTGTATCTATTGTCATGTTGATATTCTTGCACATATATTAAGATTGAACAAATTTTACTCTCCTCTCGTGAGCTCAAAGCGCACAAAATGTTTAGTCATTATTTTCTAGCAGTTGCTTCCACAAGTAGCCAACTTCACTTTCAAAGATTTGTCAGAAGAAGTATAGCCTTATATTCGTGCTTTCAACCTTTTTATCCACAAGTGGGAAAGAAAAAGAAACATGAAATATCATGGATGTCCTCTTCAATCCCCACCTTCTACTCAAAACATGTCCATTTCACTGTTTGTATGGTTGTGAAAATAATAAAATTAAGAAATTAAAGGCTGAGGAGCAAGAAACGAAATTTAAAAGAATAAAGAGAAAAAAAAATGTGACACTTTTCAAAAGAGAAAACAAAATTTAAAAGAAGCAAGTAACACGTTTTAAAGTGTGTCGACCTGGCTTTTGGACTGTTACTGAACGTTCTTCCAAACTAAATTTATTTTAATTAAGTCATAAAAAATGCTTTTCCCTAAAAAGCTACTAATTAATACCAATAATCTTTCAAAAACATTCACTTCATTAAACCGTAATTGTTCACAAAATAGGTTTATCGTATTACTTATCTTACATTGAGGTTATGTTTGGTAGACTATATCTTATTGTATTGAATAAAGTGTATTAGTTGTATTGTATTGTGTTGTATTATCATAATACAATACAGTGTTTAGTGCATAACAAATTTTCCAAAGGGTCAAAAAGTAATTTTCAAGTTTGAAGGGTCAAAATATAAATCTTAAAAAAGTTTGGGATCAAAATATGCTTTTATCAAAATTAGATGGTCAAAATATAAATTTTAAAAATTTATTGTCAAGAATATAATTCTAAAAATATATAAGGGTCAAAACATAATTTTTTAAAAGTTGAGGGGCTAAAATATAATTTTAAAAAATATAAATTTACCCTCAAATTTAAAAAAAATTTACAGATTCTGGCCTAATTCTTGTTGGCCTAATCTCAACCTCATATTGCATTCAACTTCAATAACAATCATAGACCTAATATAACATAATGTAATATAAGACACTGAAAAAGGGTCGTATTTTATAATATGATATATTAATTTAATGCATTACTGAACCACAACACATGATGAGCTGAGAGGGGTTATATATGGCTTGAAGTTGGATTTGGATCGGCTGTGCTCTATAGACATATAGGAAAATTAGAGGGAAAGGTTTGAATATACCCCTAGTGGGACTCTATGTTAAAACAGAGTTAATTATATAATTGTACCTTTTAGTTTTAACTATTTTTTAATTTATATCTTTATTTTTAGAAACTACAAAGATATCCTTAAAATTTTAAATACTTATTTCAATTTTATCACCATAAATAGAAAAAATCGAGCAAAACAACGTGACTACCCTTAAATGATTATGACAAATACTTTATATATCAAATTTCAAAAAAAAAAAAGATCTTAAGTTTTATCACTTTTTAAATTTTAAAATATATATTTTTAAATTATTTTCAAGAAGAAACATATATTTCATACACAAATTAGGTTTGGTCAAAGGTATTTTTATCTTATCTTTATGTTTTTAAGTCAAAAAATTCTACAAGGGATAAAATTGAAGCAAATTTTTCAAATTCAAATGATACTTTCATAGTTTCAAAAGACAGAAGGACAAATTAAAAAATAATAAAAACTAAGAAGTATAGTTATACAGTTAATCTTTTTGAACTGTTAGTTTAAACTTCTAGATCTATATTAAATCATGTCAATTCACATACTTCTTTTTTTTTTTTAATTTTTATTACATCTTAATATTCAAAAACATACCCTACGACATTGCCAATAGGCCGTACCACAAAGTAGTTAAATATATACGGCCCGTTTAGCACACCTTTTACTTGTGTTTTTAGTCAGTAAAAGAAGATAAACGAAAGTTGTACCTTTTTAGTATGTGTTTAATATCATATTTTTAAAAGAGCTTAAATGAGTCAAGATAGATTTAAAATTTTTTAATACATAACAAAAATATTAGCCCTGTTTGTTTTTATTCTCAAAATTTTTGAAAATATTTTCGTATGCTTTTTAAGACAAAAATTTTAAAAACACTCTCAACACTATTCTCAAAAAAATTTCATTTTTTTTTAAAAAATATTTTCAACTATTTTGAAAACAATACCAAATGGCCCCATTATATTAAAGTTTATGGTGCAGTATTAACACTCTAATATAAGTTTCAAAATCTAATTCACAAGTACTTTTTAAAAACTTCCTTTTTGTGGCTTTGACAAGAAGTACTAATTTTAGAGAAAAAAACACTGTTGACAAATTATTTAAACTTCTAGAAGCATATTTTGAATTTAGAAAGCCAAAAACAACTTTTAAAAAACTCTCCCAGACCCATATAAGATTTTACACATTCAAAAAGGAGAAGACACTCGTATATTTAGAATAATGTGAACTAGGAAGCCATGTTCAATCTGATGGCTATTATGTAATTTGGGTGTAGAAAACATCTAAAAACCTAAATTTCTTATTCTTCTTTTAAAAAACATTAAAGTGTTTCAGATTCCCTAGTCTAATTAGCAACAATTTATTTCTCAAATTTTTTGTTTTCATTGATACAACATGAGTCTGCATTCTTTCACTTCGAAAGATAAAATATAAAAAAAAGTTGAAAAAACAAATCATTTCGACTTCACATGCAGAATTTGATGCCAATTGAATTTGTACGAGTTCTCCCACTTCATTTGATGGTTAGAATTTGGCGGAATTTATGCTTTTACTTGAGTCGCATGATGTTAAAATTCCTGCATGTTAGCTGCATATTCTGCCTCAAACATTTGTGAACAATGCATATAAAAAAGTTAAGACGAGCTACATTTTACAAATACACTTTGATAAGGGAAAAGTATGTTATAACGTTTTTCAATTAAATTATGTAGGACAGTCCTAGCTTCTTGATATAATTTTCTGTTTATGCGTGTGCGTTTCTAATTTGATGCAAGACTTGATAATAACGAATGTGTATTCAAAATAAGTCACCTAGTTCAGTCAAGTGGTTGGGTGTGTATGTATGCATGTGTCTATCAAAGTTTAATGGTTTTTTATTTTTTCTTAGTAAAATGAGAGTCATAGGTCCTGCACTGTATTTTAAAAAAAAAAAAGAGTCCTTCCGACCAAGAAATTACAATGAAAATGAGTCAACTATAAGCTTAAACCTAGTCATGTATTCCTCAGCTCACATGAGACATTTTTCCTTGAGCTATATTGTTTACAATTTCCACGTCCTGAGAAATTAATGCGTACCAAAGTTGTTTGCTGCACCATAAAAGCTAGGGAAAGGGGAAAAAAAAAAAAACATAAAAAGGACATGAAAGAAAGTACATATAATTGAGAAAGTTGTCATCTTAGGACATGAAAGAAAGTACATATAATTAAGAAAGTTGTCATCTTCTTGAGAAGTGTACATTACTGAATTCTATTTTTAGGTTTCAACCAAAACATCATTTTCATTTTTTGGATTGCATTTAGAAACATGATTTGAATCAAATCTTGAACAAAAACTACTATAATAATTTAAATTTTGTGAGAATTTTTGGTCCAAACCATGATTTTCAATTGGATATTTTTTCTTTTTTCTTTTTTTCTCTTATTTTTGTTAATTTAGAACTTTTTTGCTTTTTCTTCAAAATTGTTATTATTTCTCAATTTGTCTTTATAATTATTTTCTTATAAATACATGGTCAAATTTTTTTTTTTTATAATTCTCTGAAATATTATGTATCAACTTTGACCTTCATAAATATTTTTTTATATAATTTCTCTATTTAAACATTTCTTTTCTCAAACCTGTACCTATTTAAATAAGTTTTTTAATTTAAACGTGTTTTTTTATAATTTTTTTTGGCTCAAAAGTGTCCCTGCCTAAATGCTTTTACATCCAATACTCTAAAATATTGTTACATTAAAAGTGATCCTAGTAAACTGTTACATTTTTGCTAGCCGCCCTGCCCCCGCTAAAATAATCTCTCTCATGTGTGTCAACTTAATTTTCTTTTTTCTACAACCTTCTTAACTGATATATTTTTCGATAGATGCATCCTCTCTAATTTGCCTGTATTCAA
>CAMOHE010045520.1:0-24723 GCA_946598075.1 Artocarpus hirsutus | reverse complement strand
TTGATTAATTGTCAAATTTATTGAAGCTTGGGTTATAGGTCCATAGATCCCCAATGCCACATCTGTAACACTATATTGGTTTTTGCATAGAATGAATTATACATATTTAGTTTGAAATTATTGAATTCTGAATTAATTATTTCACAATTGAAATTATTAATGTGATACAGAAAAATGTTTTCTGTGACACATGATGTAATGTGATAAATATTGTCACATTTAACTGAGCATTAGTCAACTAACTAATTGGTAATATTTGAATGATTTGATTATTTAAATATTATTTTCTAAAATAAATGAGATTTATTTTTAAATTTTAATATATATATATATATATATAAGATTTTATTAATATATATATATATACACTCACACATGCCAAATGAATTCAGCAGCGAATTTTTTTTATACTTTAAAAAAATAAAAAAAATAAAAAAAAAACTTTCCCGTTTAACTTTTTTTGTCTTACTTATATATATATGTGTATGTGTGTGTGTGTGTGTGGGTAGTGTACGAATCATGCGTGATTTGGGAAAAAAAAAAGGAAAAAGAAAAGAAAGAAAGAGAAAGTTAAAAGGTTACAACCTTGTAAAATATATCATTTCCTCATATGTTTGATATGGTAATTATTTTCATATTAAAAAATCAATTGTAAAATAACTAATTGCTCAGATATAAATAGGGAGATATAACAGTTATCTCAGGAGTTTTTATTCACTTAACTTTTGCAAAATACTTTGAAGAAAAACTGAGAGTTCTTCTCTGAAAAAAAAAAGGTCTGTTATCTCATGTGTTGAGTACATAGCACATTCAGAAAAGTGTAAAGAAAATTCATTCTTGCAGTTTGATGCCCACTCGTCTTTCCATTGGTGTGGAGGCCTGAATTGGAAGATCGTGGTGTCAAAGAGGAAAGCTAGGATACCCTGATAGTCTTCAAAAGGTTTGTAAAATTCCTAAAGCTTTCGATTATTAATTAAAATTATATATCTATTCCCGATGAACAAAGTTTTTAGAAAATTTTTTGTTTGTCAACGATCTGCTTCTTCCGCTACGTTTCATATTTTAATTCCAACAGTATGTACATCTGTTTTCTTCTTATTCACGTGATAGAGTGTTTGAAGGCAAATCAAGCTATATTGTATACAAATCCATATATACCAATTCTAGAAAAGAAGTTAAAGCAGGTTTTAAAACTTCAACTGAACCTACTTGTTAGTATTGGTAGCAACTCGAACAAGCCACTGTAAATAAGCAATCACATGAGAACAATAAATTGAAAAAAAAAACGCATTAGAACGGTTGTCATGTACTTCCAACAGAGTATCCAGAACGACAGCTCGGAGTTGTCGACCATCGAAAGCGACAATCAGCTAGGGTCGACCCAGCGTCGACCAGTGAACCCAAGCCCATTCCACGGGCAAATCTACTTCTTTGCTCAAACACCGGTTTGATGGCAGTGAAGGGCAAGATGGAGGCGCTTCAAGAGACTTCTTCTACGGCGGCCAGTCGTCTTGGAGGTCGCAGCAGAAGAGGTCGTCGAGGTCGGAGGACAGGGAAGGTGGTGATGTCTTGGCAATGATTGAATGGAGAGGGCCATTTGACATATATGAAGCATGGTGGAGAGCGAAGTCTGAAAGCCAAAACCACTGGACGATGGCGGCTGCTGAAACAACGAAGTACGTTGCTGTTGTTGTTGAATTTGCAAACAAAATGGAGAAGAGAGCAAAGATCCGAAGCTGTCGGTGGCAAAAGGAGGCGTCGAAGAAGTTTCAAATGCCGAAGTGGAGGGTGTAGTTTAGAACGCGGGACTACAGTAATAACATGGTAAAAATATAAAAAGGGATAAAGTTGTGATAAAAGTTAAAACAATAGGTTGTGGTTATGCTCTATTTTTATTAATCTGATAAGATATGTGAAAAGGAGAAAATAAAGAGTAACCAAAAAAAAAAGTGACTCTTTATTCAAAAATATATATTTAGTTTTCAAATATATATCATCAAGCGCACTCAAGCAATTGCATAGGTGACGTTTAACTAAAAACATTAGCAAATACGAAGAGGATTGGTTTGAACTAAGGGTGTTAAAAAAAATCTATTAATCCGTCTAAATCATCTAATCCAAATTATACTGAACAAAATTAGTGATTTTTGTTTTAATTTTGGACAGCTTGAATGGTTTTTTACTAAAATATTTTAAGTGGTTTGATTAGCATCTTGAACTTCACAACCGCCTAAACCGCCCATTAGACCGCTATATTATATAATTTTTATTTTAAAATGTTTTATATGTAAGAAATTTATTTGTTTAAAATTTTTTTAATCTATCATTATAAGAAGTTCTTCTTATATAAGATGTACCTTCCTACAATTTATAATTACATATTTTCTAAACACTCATCATCCGTATCCAGAATAATAAAATCTAATTAAAGAACTAACATATACAACTAATACTAACTCATGAAATGGAACCCTAGTCTCCTCTATCCAACGACTGATGTCTTTCCTCTATACCGCTACGGGCCTACTTGCCATGCCGTTATTGTCACGTCATGTCTCTCCGCCGCTAGCCCAACTCACCACAGCATCAATTAAGGATATTAGTAGGAGTATCAGTCGTTACTAGAGGAAAGCTTTAATTCAAGTTTAAAATTTAATTGTGTTGTATTATGTTATTTAGTTATACTTTTGACTTTTTAGTTTAGTTATTGATACACTTTGATTTGTATTATTATGACTTTTTAGTTTAGTTTTTGGTTTGTATTAAAACTTTGAAAAGTAAACTTTTAGATATTTTATAATTTTGTTAAATATTTTATAATCTTAAGTACAAAATATCTGAAAATAAAATTTTTATTTTTGGTTTGATCAATAGTTTAGAGAAAAACCAAAAAAAAAAAAAACACCCAAATTGCCTGTAGAGACCCTAATTTGAACTATGATGTAAAGCTAACATATAATGCAATATAAAGTAAAAGTGAGCTACATTATAAAACTTTCACATACTATAGCGTTTTGAATTAATTGGCTCAAGCTAATACTCCCAAACACCTCCGGAAAAGAGGAGGAAAAAAAAACTTAGAATCCAAAAAGCAGAAAATAAAGGAAATATCCTTATGTTGTGTTTGGTTTTTTTTTTTTAACTGACACCTTTTTTTGTTGTCTTTCCACTCTTTTTGATATTTTGGTTATTTTCATAATCATGATAGAGGTAGACTAAGAAAGAATATATTTGTAACGCAATTGATAGTCTATTTTTGCAACAATAAAAAGAGATATTTTTATTTTTATACTTGTACTTTGATATTATTGGAAAATCATACGTCACATTTTAAACATTCAGGCTTTTATGCCTTCATATTTTATAACTTTAAAATGTAGCGCCTTTTAGAATGGGCAAGTCTATAATTCCGCTAAATTGCAATTCCTCCTTCCACAAAAAAGTGTCTCAACCGTCAGTTTTTATGATTTGACATATTATATCATTTAAATTTGATCGAAGGGCTAGCGTTTAATGAGGGCATTTAAGGGCATTGAATTTATCCCTTTACTGGCTACTGGTTAACACTTACAATCAATAAAAAATCAGAAGTACGATCACTAGGTGAAATTGAGGGAAATTGAAGAAAGAAGAGAAGGGAAAGTTGAAAGATGACATTTTCTCCGGCGGCATTCTTTCTTCCGATACCCACCTCTCCCAAAATCCCACGGCAACTCAATTCAACACATACACTTTCTCTAAGTCTAAATTCAAAACTTTACCTTATGCATGCAAATTAAAAGAACACCTGTCAGTAATAAGGATTGTCGCAACCTAAAATCAGAGGGATTTTTTGATTGTCACAACACACACTTCGACACACACATAATATTTTGTATGATTAAAATTGTTTAGTTTATTATCTAACAAGTGATGCAACCTAAAATCAGAGGGATTTTTGATAGAAACATAAGGATTTGATTCTAGCTAGATGCAACTAGAAGGACTTGCAAACAAAATTGTCGCACGTTCGGATACAGTTCGGGCACCTTTCTTTTTTGTTTTTCGATCCTTTTTTTTTTCTTTTTCATAGCGATTTCCCTGAGATTCTCTTGCTTCGATTTAGTTATATTTGCAAGATTCCGATTATCAAAGAAACAAGGTTAACTGTCACAAATCAATATTATTCCATTTGATTTGTTTTATTTTATTTGTTCTATTTGTATTGTGAAACGAAACAGGGTCAACATATGGATAGGAAGGACTCTTCTGAAGAAGAGTTTTTCTTTCTTTAATGATAATTTGGAGGTAATCTAGCAGATTACACAAAACAATAAGATTTCACTAGCAACTATCACCCGATTTCATTACAATCCATCTTAAAGATTTTAGAGACATCATCATTCACAAGCTCTACACAACTTTTTGCAAGAACCGTAACAGTTTTAACACTTATATGGTGCTTGGCATAGTAGTTAGAACTGTTTTTACTACAGTATATAAGAGCTTTACACTATTCATAACTGATATAATGATTCGGACTGACCTTACCAAACAAGGCATTAATTATATTAAAAATTAACCATTCTTTCCTTAATTGTAACATACCTTTTATTTTTATTTTTATTTTTGGAGTGAGCACTCTACCTTTTATTATTGTTTCATTAAACAATCTCCTTACATTTTATCAAAAAAATTAGCAAGTAATCACCATTACATATGATTATAAAATTTAAAATTTAGAAAGATAAAGACATACTATTCTTTACAAATAGGGGCCACAAATTGCATGACAAACGACAATATACACTATAAATGACAAAAATTCCACTTTCATATATGTGCAAAAATTCATCTCTTACGACATAATTCATCAGTTCCGTTCTCTAGTTAACCCTTACGTCGCTCTTCATCTTCGTTAAGATGTCAATTACATTTTAATATTATTCTCACCCTTCTATTTACTTCCTTGACCCTTCAGCAACCCAATTCAATTACTATTCTTCTACTAATGTCCCCATGCATGCGCGTGGAGTGCACCGCCCGTTGGGTGACATTCCACAAAAACGTGCAGTGGAATTATAGAAAAAGCCCTATTACAGCAAAGAATAACCAAAAACAATAAGTTGAAGACTTGGGAGGTCAAGGGACGTACGGATTTACCTTCCCGAGCAGCTTCTAACGTCACATCTGATCAAACACATACAATAAAATAGATTTCTCCTGGGCAAACGCTACATGGTAGCTTAAGGAATTCAAAAGTGCTTGTAGTTGTACTGCATTATTCCTGATCAAGTCGTTCTCTTTGCTTTTTTTTCATTATTCGCTTCGTAAAGTAAAGAAAATTATCAAGCCAATTCTTACTTTTTCTCTCTCTACTACAAAGCTTATTAGCTAAGAAACCCATTTCCAATTTCATCTAAACCATCTTTCAAAAGGGTTATGAGGGTGTACGGATAAGAAGATCAAGCTGTATATCAAGTGTGATGAGAGTAGAGTGAGGAAGAAAAGAGGAGATGGCGAAAGGAGAAAATTCATACAAGAAAAAGAAAACTATCGCTAACCGCTTTACTGAGGCTGTGTTTTCTTGGTCTCTCGAAGACGTCTTCAATGAAAATCTTTTCAAGGACAAGGTTTTTTAATTTTTTTTTTCCCTTAGCTATAAATTTGTTCTTTATGTTCACATTTCTGTGGGATTTTTTTTTTTTTTTTTGAAGTTGTTGCATGAGATCATTATTTACCCATCAAGCCAGTATGTTTTTGTTTTTGTTTTTTTTCATTTTTTGTTTTTTTGTTTTTTTTTTTGTTTTTGTTTGGTTGTTATTATTATTATTTTTTTTTTTCCCCTTTGCGATCATTTTTAAGATATATGGTACTATAGTAGTCCTTTGAAATAGCAGAGGATCGTTTGCAGCTTTTCTCCACCGAATTGGTACCACGGCTCCGACAGCAATTGAATGTGTCTTTTGTTTTTTTTTTCCATCCAAATAACGCAAAAGAAAAAACATATATATTAGATACTCTTTTGTTTAATACATAGTTTTACATAGTGTTTCACATAGATTTTACATTCACCCATTATTATGACATTTTGCACATATATCATATTTTTGTCGTTTTGTATAAGAATACTAGCTATTTTATTCCCTAAGAAAAACCTATGCCATTAATATTTATTTTGAAGGTTTTAATATAAATGAGACTATTTGATTTTTCAAAACACAAGTAAGATTGTGTGGTCATGTTGAGATGTTGTGTTCTAAAAAAAATCTTAATGTTTAATTAGGAACCAGTTGTGATGTTGTGTTTTAAAAATAATTTTAACGTTTAATTTTCAGTTTGCACGTAAATTGATTTTGATAGATTATGTTTTTATTTAACGTATACAATATTAAACCGATAACACAAATAGATAGGAAAATGTTAATGTGAGCTTGCATGCAATTTACATATATATACCAATAGATGTTTAGGAAGTATGGTTAGACCCATAGTTAGAATTTATTTTAGTTTAAAACACTGTAACATATGAGAATTTTATACTATTTAGTAATTAGAACTAACGTTCTAACCCATGCTCTTAAACACCCTATAAGTGTATAATCAAGTTTGATAGGAGAAAAGCTTTATGGTTGTCTAGATTTTTTTTTTTTTTTAGGTAAATTGTCAAGATTGTTATGGTTCACGAAGATGCAAATCAAGTCTTCAAATGTAGTTTAATTAACGTTTTCCCTTTCATTTTATGGACCTATTTTGGCTGAAATAAGTTTTGAGGTTTTAAACTGGAATCCGTTTTTTTTTTTTTCCTCTTTTTTTTTCTACCATTGGTGTTTGTGTTATTGTTTTGATGATGACTACTGTGGAAACTATAGTATGAGGTTCAGTTTGTTTATCCTTGAAATATACAAGTTAAAAGATTTTTATTTAGCAATAACGCAACTGTGCCCAGGGGTTCAAAACTTCTTGCTCTTTTAAGTTATTTTAAACAGTATGGGAGATAAATTTTTTTTTTTTTTTTTTTTGTTATGTGGTTGTATTAAACGACCTCGTATTGGTTTCTTAATGCCACTATCGACTTCTAAACCACTTCATTACCATGTCACAAACTTCCACTTATAATTTATAAGCTAACAATATTCATTTTTGTAGGTGGAAAAGATTCCAGAATCGTTTCAATCGGCTGAGCATTACTTGGGGTCTTATGGCAACCCTCTATTGGAAGAAACTCGAGCTGAATTGCACTCGAGTATGGAGATGCTATATAATGCGCCTTTTGCCGAAGTGATCTCTTATAAAGAAGCTAAACCATGTGGGACGAAAGAGTACCAAGTTAGAGTTAATCACTGGAGAAACAAGTCCAGCAGTGGCTGGGGCAAGGAACCTTACAAAACTTTGCCTGGGGATGTCTTTGTTTTGGCACATTGTAAACCAGAAACTGCTTCTGATATACAAAGGGCAGGCAACTCATGGGCCTTTCTGTCACTCATAGATATCAGTGGGGATGGTAGTACTAATTTTAAGGTCAAGGCGTCAAAAGAGTTTGGAAATAACACTAAGAAGAACACTTCATTGTACATCATTTTCTTGGTGAACTTAACCCCCCACAAAAGGATATGGGAAGCATTGCATATGTCAAGCAATCTGCAGATCATAAATGAAACTCTAGGCAATAATTCTGCGGTAAGCCTGTTAACGATAAGTTTTCCACACTTTTGTTGTTTTGGAATTTGATTTACCAGCTTGGTTAGGAGAAGGATATTTTACATACATGTGCAACATATTTGTCTTTTTTTGTAAGTATTGAGTTATCCCGATAACAAATTAAAAGAAATAACAAAGATCAGGTTTGAAACGTCGCTAAAGCCTTTTGCAGTTTGTTTCCAAGCCTTTCAGTTAACTTTCTAAATCCCTGTTGTTACTAAAAGTGTCATGCCTAGCATATTTCATTATTTTGTTTATTGTATATTTTCCAAAACAGAGAAAATAATGGGACATTCAGGTTTGAACTTTTGTTCACATGTTGCCATTTTTTTTCTGAAGAAATCATGTTGCCATTTCTGACTTTGAAAATCTCAATTCTGCATAACAGGTTAAGAAAAAGTGTGATGATTGTTCTAAGAAAAATTATGGCATCGGGGAAGAAAAGATGGTGCAGAATTTATCTTCCAAACTTAACGAGTCCCAGACTTGGGCAGTTCTTTCTTGCCTTCATATGATGAACTGCAAGAAGAAATCTGCCGTGGAACTTATATGGGGTCCACCAGGGACAGGGAAAACTAAAACTACTAGTACTCTTCTTGTTACCCTCTTGAGAAGGAACCATAAAATTCTCGTTTGTGCCCCCACAAATGTTGCAATTACTGAACTTGCTTCTCGGGTCCTGAAGTTGGTATTAGATGTGCAGGCTGACCCCTCGTTTTGTTCATTGGGAGATATTATTCTCTTTGGAACTAAGGAGAGGCTCAAAATTGGTTCAGATATTGAAGAAATATACTTGGATTTTCGAGTCCAACAGCTTGCAGAGTGCTTTGGACCACTTGGTTGGAGTCATTGTTTCACTAACATGATATATGTTCTTGCGAATTGTGTTTCAGAGTACGAGACTTTTTTGGAAAACGAGTCAACTAAAGAGGGAGCAGAGAGCAGTGATGGTCAAATTAAAGAGAAGGGGTGCATGAGTAAGAGCAAAGTTGGCAGGCAAAAATTCAAATCATTTCTGGAATTTGTGAGAGAGAGATTTGTTTTTATCTTCTCCGAGCTCAAAAGATGCGTCTCTATCATCTGTACGCATACAACAAACTGTTACATTCTGAAAAAAAATTATAAAAGCATGGCGTCCCTTATTGGCTTACTTGATTCTTTCCAATCATTGTTGTCTCAACATGACGTGGTTTCTGAAGAACTGCAAGAGCTCTTTTCTCATTCAGAAGTAGTTGGGGATCTTTCTCAATCATTTGGAGATAAAACATCTTTTTCTTTGTTTACGAAGAGAAATGAATGCCTTTCTTCTTTGAAAACTCTTCATGGTTCCCTTAAGGAACTTGATATGTCAAGTTTTAAGAGTGAAAAAGCAATTAAGAAATTCTGTTTTGAAAGAGCTTCGTTGATATTTTGTACTGTGTCAAGTTCCTTTAAGCTGCATAATTTGAAAATTAAGCCAACCATTTTGGTTATTGATGAAGCTGCACAGTTGAAAGAGTGTGAATCAACCATACCTCTTCAACTTCCAGGTCTAAGGCATGCTATTCTTGTTGGTGATGAATGGCAACTACCAGCCACAGTTAAAAGCAAAGTATGTTGGAACATTTTAGTAATTTCTTTGCACTTGTGACATAAATGTTTACACTTTTTTTTTTTTTCGGTTCATACATTCAAAACCTTTATTATTATTATTATTATCATTATTTGAAGGTTTCTGAGGAAGCTGGTTTTGGAAGAAGTTTGTTTGAGAGGTTGAGCTCACAAAATCATAAAAGGCACCTCCTGAATGTGCAATACAGAATGCATCCATCCATAAGTCTTTTCCCAAATTCAGAGTTCTATCATAACCAGATAAGGGATGCAGCTATCGTGAAAAGTGAAAGCCATGAGAAGAAGTATCTTCCAGGATCAATGTTTGGACCATATTCTTTTATAAATATAATTGGTGGAAGAGAGGAAAGGGATGAAGATGGACGTAGTCGAAAAAATATTGTTGAGGTAGCGGTTATCGCGAAAATACTGCAGAACCTGTACAAAGGTAGCCACATGCCTTTTCTTTTTAGGTACACTAATATCTGAAAGTTTACATTGCTTTTACTTAATGGAGAACACATGTTATGTCATTACGTGTTTTTTGTATATCATTAGTTTTCTTCGCTGTGTACAATTATGATGCAAGTTTTCAGCACATATAACACAGTTGGCTGAGATGCATCCAACTGTGAGCAGGAGAATTAGAGTTGGTGGTCTGAAGGTAAGAAATTGTGATCTTTTAAAATGTTGGGTTTCTTATCCTTTTTTTTTTTTTTTTTACAGCATGGCTTAACTCACAACATGCGCTTAGTATTGGTATAGTGTCTCCCTACGCTGCTCAAGTAGTTGCTGTTCAGGAAAAACTTGGGAAGAAGTATGACAAAAATAGTGGCTTTCGAGTAAAGGTCAAAACCGTTGATGGGTTCCAGGGTGGGGAGGAGGACATAATAATAATGTCGACTGTGCGCTCCAGCGGCTGTCATTCGCTGGATTTCATATCCAAACCTCAGAGAACTAATGTTGCTCTTACAAGGGCTAGGTATGGCATTTTGTACACCATGTCAGACATGTTATTGCATTATTTTTATAAAGTTAATGAAGAACAACTTGCCCTTTTCATGGCGCCAGGCACTGCCTCTGGATTTTAGGCAATGAAAGAATTCTGGCCAATAGTCAGTCTGTTTGGTCGGCAATTATCATTGATGCAAAAAACCGTGGATGCTTCTTTAATGCCGACCATGACGGAGACTTGGCTAATTCTATTACAGAGGTCAAGAAAGAATTCGGCCAATTTGATGATTTGCTTAATCCTGACAGTATACTTTTCAAGAGTTCTAAGTGGAAGGTATATTTTTAGTTAGTCAAATGTATGTTTACCGGTTTTACCGGTTTTACTGTGTTTGTGTATTACCAACTTTTAACCACTAACAGTGGCTCTTTTAAATTATCTAAATTTTTTTAATCCCTCTCTACCCCAAATTCTTAGGTCCTTTTCAGTGACAGCTTTCTTAAGTCACTCAGAAAATTGACATCAATTGACAAGAAGTCAGTTATAAACCTTCTACTTAAGCTCTCTGATGGCTGGAGACCTAGGAGGCATGTTATGGAATTCTGTGAAAGCTCTTTGCAGATAAAGAATTTTAAGGTTATAGGTCTGTGTGTAGTCTGCACTGTCGATATTGTACCAACAGATTCCGGGCACATGCAAGTTTTGAAAATTTGGGACATATTGCCTCCTGAGAATATTCCAGAATTCGTAAAGGGTCTTAGTTCTACTTTTGAGAAGTACTCTGAAGCTTTCATCAACCTCTGCAATGAAAAATGCTCGGAGGGGTATGTTGTTTTGTGTTTTAAGTACTTCCAATTTCACATTTAAATTAAACCCTTCGTTATTCGGATTAGTGATATAGTGCACATCAATTCGTCTTCGTTTATTACTTTCCTGATGCTTTCTCTATTTTTCTGTTTGCTTTTTGATCCCCAGAAAGATCGAAATACCGAAAATTTGGCCACCTTCTTTGGAAATTGTCCGTTTCAAGGACCTTTCAATGAATGAAATTGGAAGTGGTTCTGTTGGTGTTGTTTCTGATGGTAGATGTTATGTTGAGAATGCAAGTGTCAGTAAGAGTTCATTGCCAATGAAATTCTACTCCCTATCAAATTGTGTAGTGAATCACATTTTTTCTGACCGCGATGCTAGAGAATTGGATCTCCCTTTTGAAGTACCAGACCAAGAAAAGGAGATAATCCTTTTCAATAGAAGTACATTTGTTCTTGGACGGTCAGGCACAGGAAAAACTACTGTCTTAACTATGAAGTTGTTTCAAAAAGAATACTTGCATCGTCTGACCATGGAAGGACTTTATGGAGCCAAGAGCAATGTAGTTGGACTCGTTAATCAGAATACTATGGTTGAGAAGAAACCAGAAAAAACTAGGGGAAATGTTCTGCGCCAGCTTTTCGTGACAACAAGTCCTAAACTATGCAATGCTGTGAAGCAACACCTTTCCTACTTGAGCAGGTATGCAAGATATTCGTGAAAATGATAAATTTAATATTACTTTAGAACCATTGAAGTCTATTGGGAAAATAGTCACTTGCTTCCCAGTGTTATCAATACTCATGTTTCGTTTAAACAGCTGCAGTATGTGTAGAGAGGTAGGAGAAAATTCCGACAAATAAATCTTATAGGCGATAGGATGTTTAATTTCTATCTTCCAAGTTTTTGTTTAGCCTATAAAATCTAATTATTTTTATTTTTTTTGGTTTTTCTTGCTTGTGGCAGTATAAATCTCACATAAAGTTTCACCTTGTTAAAAAACATATAGTTAATTCTTCCATCCTCTAGTCAATTCTAGATTTGTGTAAATTGTATCTTAAAAAATGGGCTGCACAAGATATGTTATTTCAACTAAATCAGTTTTTCTTCTTCTTCTTCTTCTTTTTTCTTTTTTTTGGTTTGCTCCTCAGCTTCTCTTGTAGCGGTAGCCAATCATCTGAAGACAGTCCGGTTCATATGGATGACAATGATGCTGAAGAAACAATATTGAAGAATATTCCGTATTCTTTTCATGGCATTCCCCCTAGCTGTTACCCTCTCGTCATAACGTTCGAGAAGTTCTTGGTAATGCTCGATGGAACATTGAGTAACTCGTACTTTGAAAGGCTCATTAACACCACAGAATTTTCTCGAAGTCAAGTGTGCACTTCAAGTTCACATGTGCGTCGCTCCTTCATAAGGACCAAAGAAGTCAATTATGAGAGGTTTTGTTCCCAATATTGGCCTCATTTTAACTCTCACTTAACTAAGAAGCTTGATCCTTCCAGAGTCTTTACAGAGATAATTTCTCTTATCAAAGGTGGGGTGCAATCCATGGAAGCAAGTGATGGTAAACTCACTAGGGAAGACTATGTTGTACTGTCTGAGGAATGTGCCTCTAGCTTGATTAGTAGGAAGAAAAGAGGGAGAATATATGATTTGTTTATGATTTATGAAAATATGAAGATGGAGAAAGGTGAATTTGATTTGGCTGATTTTGTGAACGACCTCCACTGCCGACTCAAACGTGAAAGATATCAGGGTGATGGCATGGATTTTGTATATGTTGATGAGGTGCAAGAGCTTACAATGAGTCAAGTTGCTTTGTTTAGACATATATGCAGTAATGTTGAAGAGGGTTTTGTTTTTTCTGGTGACACTGTTCAAACAATTGCAAATTTTAGGATCCAAGATATGCGATCTCTTTTTGACAAGAAGTTCGCATCGGAACTGAAAGGGAAACACAAAGAAAGAAAAGCAAACGGTAGAATGACGAACATTTTCCGTTTGACTCAAAATTTTCGGTCCCATACCGGTATTTTGAAACTGTCACAGAGCATTATTGAATTACTCTATCATTTCTTCCCCCTATCTATTGATATTATGGAACCTGGAACCACAACTGTAATCGGTGAAACTCCGTTGTTGCTTGAATCCTGGAACAATGAAAATGCAGTCTTCACCCTCTTTGGAAAGAGTGAGACCAAAAGCAGAAATGTTATTGGTTTTGGCGCACAACAGGTGATTTTGGTACGAGATGAAAGTGCTCGGCAGAAAATAAAGGACTGTGTTGGGAAACAAGCTCTTATCTTGACCATAATGGAGTGCAAGGACCTGGAGTTTCAGGTGACCGCTACGGCTAATCTTTAGACTGAATTTTACTTCAATTTTATACCTGTTATTTTCAATGAGGTTTTTTTATTTTCCAGTCCTGTGATATCTGTTCTTCAACTCTTCTTCTGCCATGAACCTTTTCTTGTCCATCTTTTCCCAAGTAAAGATCCATAAGCAAAAGGAGGAAAAATGTATATTTGTGTGTGTGTGTGTGTTTTTTCTTTTTAGACTGCCTAATGATAAATTCTTGCTAGGTTATTGATGCACCCTTTAGGTAATTGTTGAAAGTGCTGAGGCCATTAGTCTCTCTCTCTGTTTTTGGAAAAGCCATTAGTCTATCTTATACATTTTGTCATCAATCATATTTTTTTTAATAAGTACTCTTTGCCAAGGAATAATAGTCTGTTTGTGCTGACCAGAACTATGTATCTTTTGTAGGATGTATTATTGTACCACTTTTTTGGCTCATCGCCTCTGGGAAAACAGTGGAGCGTTATATATAAATATATGAAAGAGCAAGATTTGTCCATTGATATGCCAAGTAGTTTCCCACATTTTGATGAATCCAAACCTGAAATTTTACTGTCTGAGCTGAAGCAATTGTATGTTGCTGTTGCAAATACAAAGCAGAGGTTGTGGATTTGTGATGACACAGAACTATCCAAACCCATGTTTGACTATTGGAAGAAGAAGCTTCTTGTACAAGAAAGGGTAGTGGATGATCATCTTGCCAAGGCATTGCAGCTTTCAAGCGGTCCTGAGGAGTGGAGATCACGGGGCATCGAGGTTTGCTTTTCTTTCTTTCTTTTTTATATTTTATTCTTTTTTCCTGTCTGCGAAAAGAAAAATGATACCAAGATTATGGGGGTGTTCCTAAAATTGACAGTACATTGCAAAGATTTGCTTCACCTTTTGACATATTTATTATCATCATCATTGTCACTACTACTATCAGTGTTGTTGGTGTTTGTATCTCCTTGTTGCCCAGCATCTCTGCTGTTTCTTTTTCTTTTTTTAAATTTTCTTTCCGCCGAACCTTACAATATTTAGAAGGTAGGAAACTCTGACTTTTGTCATATAGATGCCCATGAGGAGGTTTAAACCCCAGACCTTGTCGGAGCAAACCAAAGGCCTGCCCATTCCAACCAACACCCCTTGGTAGCATCTATGCTGTTTTGGGCAAATCATGTAGGGCCCAGATAGATTAAATAAAGTGGGGGCAAGAGAGAGAAGTTGAATGTAGGAAGAGAGAACCATAGAGAGAAAAACAGTTTTATTCAATAAGAATCATGAAGGTCTAAAGTGAAAATACAGTCCAAGTCTATTACAGATGTGTAAAACCTAATAATTCGACAACATAACAAAATAATAAAATAGAGTCAGATAAATTCTAATTAATCCAATAGATAAAACCTGAAATTCCTTTAAAAAAAAAACCAAACATGTGCATTATTTGGAATTTATTAGGAGTAAAATATATCATCATGATATATATGCAGTTATGTTAGACGAAAATAGAGAGTTCAAAGTTTTTTTTTTTTTTTTTCCATGTTTATCTAGTAGGATTACTTAAGATTCCATTACGTTTATTTTATTGTTTATTTTGTTTAGTTCTTATAACATTTTATGTATCTATAAATAACCATAGTGACTGTATTTTCACTTCGTACCTAATGATGATGATGTAATGTATAGAAGTCCTATATTGCTCTCTCTCTCTCTCTCTCTCTCTCATCACAAGATACTTTGATAAATTCGTCCCACCTTAAGCTACACCATAGTTTTCACTCATGAAAACTTATCGAAAATTAAATCTGCTTACAGTTATATTATAAGCACAACTATGAAATGGCCACAATATGCTTTGAAAAAGCTGGCGACACACTTTGGGAAAACAAATCTAAAGCTGCTGGCCTTGAAGCAATGGCTGACCGTATGCTTTCTTCTAATCCTGAGGAAGCCAATTCTGCCCTCAGGGAAGCTGCCAAAATATTCATTGCCATTGACAAGGCCGATTCTGCAGCCAGATGTTTTTATAATTCAGGGGAGTATGAAAGAGCAGGTATAACTTTATAAGGCAAGCTTACTATAGCATTTCTAGTACTCTACAATGTACTTTGCATTCTGCATAATTTCCACTTCTCTTATGTGTCAGGATATATTTGGGTTTTTTTTTTTCAACTTTTATCATTGTTCATCATGAATTCTGTTTGTTTTTTATTTGATTTTTGTTGGAACGTGGCCATATGATATCATGGTTTATTTGTCAGATTTTCCCTGCTTTTGCTTACTTTCCGTTGTGCAGATTCTTTTATTTTCCCTGGCTAAAAGTTCATGGCAGGGACTTCGATATTTTGGAACTCTGATTGAAATTTTGGAAATTCCAAGGTTTCGAAATGCCCTTTGCGGGGGAAACTATTTTGGAAAATTTTGGTAATACGGTTAAAACTTTGGATTTCGGTGAAATTGTAATGCATTCTATTTTAACAAAAAATTGGGAGACATAGGAAACTTTTGAAAATTTTGTAAAAATCGCAGTGGTGTATTTTTATGTTCGTTTCTTTATTAACGTTTTATTAGCTAAATAATAGGTTTGTATCACCTGCCATGCTTGTACACTTTGCAAAAAAGCATGTCATAGTACTACTATTGCTTGAATTATAATCTAGTAATATTTTGGTCCTGAGATTTTTTTCATGAGAAAGTTGCATATTTATGTATTTTCAATGTTTATCATATCCTTAAATGTTAGAAAGAAATGTTAGGTTTTCAAAAGTTTCTATAAATGTTTTCACCATATTTACGCTAATATAATATTTATCTCGGAATGTTCTTAACTATGAAGTACAGATATTTCTATCAATTACCTATGTTTCAATCTCCGCTTGTGGTTTGAGTTGACATTTCAGCTCTAATATGAGTTTCAAGTAGTTTCTCACAACTTTCTAACTTCTTGACAATGCAGGGAGAATCTATTTGGAGATATTTGGCGACGCTGAGCTGCACAGAGCTGGGGAATGCTTTTCCCTGGCAGGCAATTACAAGCTTGCTACCAATGTCTATGCTAGAGGCAACTTTTTCCCAGAGTGTGTGGCTGCTTGTGCAAAAGGAAAATTATTTGACCTGGGTTTGGCACACATAGAACGCTGGAAACAACAGATTAAGAAAGAGTGCGATGTGACCAGGATAGGCAAGGAAATAGAAAAAACCAAACAGGAGTTTCTGGAGTGCTGCGCTTATCATTATTTTGAGCTCAAAGATACGAAATCCATGATGAAAGTTGTAAATGAATTTAATTCCATGGATTTGATTCGCAATTTTCTGAAGCTATTGGGCTGCTTCGATGAACTTATCTCATTGGAAGAAAAATCAGGAAATTTCCTAGAAGCTGCGGAAATTGCAAAGCTGAAAGGAGATGAACTACTTGCGGCGGATCTTCTTGGAAAGGCTGGTAATTTCAAAGAAGCAGCTACTCTAGTTCTTTCCTATGTACTGGCCAACTCACTCTGGTCATCTGGTAAAAAGGGCTGGCCTTTAAAGCTATTTAAGCGAAAGGATAGTCTTTTAACAAAGGCCAAGTTATTTGCAAAGAATGAGACGGAAGGCTTCTATGAATTTGTATGCACAGAGGCTGACATTATGGAAAATAAAAAGCGTGACTTGTTAATGAAGCAAAGTCAATTGAATGCTTCTCAGAGACACAAGAGTCTTTGTGGTGAAATCTTGTCTGCTCGAAAAATTCTGGACGATCATCTTGCATCACATTTCGTGAAATATTTCTTCGAGGAACATTTGGTGCTTGATCTTGTGAAGCATTCAGAAGACATGATTTCCCAAAACCAGGTCTCGGTTGAATCCCTAGTCTATTTCTGGAAATTTTGGAAAGAGAAGGTTTTTGGCATTTTTGAATATCTTGCACGTCTAGAGACCCAGGATGTTTGTGAATTCGGAAGCTATGGCGAATTCTGTTTGAGCTTCTTAGGTGTTCGGAAGAAGTTCCACAACCAAAATTTAATCTTTATCCTGCTCAACCCTGATGCTGATTGGACAAGAAATATGGAGAAAGAATCAGTTGGACTTGGGAGTGATGGAAAGGTTTCTATTGATGTTTGCCAGTTTGTTTCTGCTGCTCAGATTTATTGGTCTTCAGAAGTACTCTCGATTGGATTCATGGTTCTGCACAAGCTAGAAGCCCTCTACAATTTTGTGACCGAGAAATCAGATATTATTTTCAAGAAATGCAGAAATCTTACCCTAATCTATGAGGTTGCGGAATGTCTTTTAGACTCCAAATTCTTGAAGCGAACGTGTGAAGAATCAGAGGATCTCCAGAGATTTATAAAACTATCAACTGATGATTTTTGCAGCCACGTATTCCCCTTAGATTGGAGGAAACCATTGATAGAGGACCTTACTCTCTTTAAAGAGACTGACTTTTGTCAGAATTTTCTGAAGCTAGTCATTGTTGAATACATCAACCCGAGGGACAACCTGTCCTCTGGGAAGATTGGAAGTATTGCGATGGTTGTTCTTGGGTCTGGCAAGCTCAATTATGAGTTGCTCAAGAAGATTTTGGAGAGGATGGACGGGAATCCACAGTGGAAGGCATTCTTCGAGATTCTATCTAGGTCTAGAGGATCATGCTTTCCAAGCCACTCTCTTATCAGTCGGTTTCATGAAGCTTTGGTAGATGCATACAATGCGAACGACAGAACAGTGTTTGATTGTATATCCCCCGGATGTTTCTTGTATCTAGTTGATCGCCTTCTGATTTGGGCATCATCCTTTCAAGGTTACTTCATCACGACAAAGGCATCCTTTGTTGAATGGCTTATCCACCAAGAGATACCTATCAATAATACCTGGTCAAGTTCCAATGCAAAGGTAGATTTCCAATTATCTCTTCCAACAGTCCTTCAGTTTGTGATCAGTGTCATCAAAAGATGCCTCTGCGACAAGGGATATCTGATTAAATGGATCAAAAGATATACCGCCATGGTGAACAAGTACTACTCAGTAATCGTGTGTAGGATGGTTGTGATGATATGTTTGCTTCATGCAAATTTCAGAATGGGTTTGGATCTACTTTTTGATTTGCTAGGGAAGAGCTACATCATTGAACAACTGCCCTGGGAATTTACTGATGCTCTTAAGTCACATTTTTTAAGTTTGAACCTAAACGTGCTTGCTGAAGCATTTAAAAAAATTGATAATTCGTTGGTGATTGTGAGTTTTGGGCCAAATCGGTCAACATATTCCTTTCCAAGTGCTATAGTTTTTTATTTGGAGGTAGACCGTTGCAAAAGCGACATAGTGAGACGACTCTTCTTGAAAAGCTGCGAAGCTTCAGACAGTTTAAGCAGAACTGCTGCTGTGAGAGACGGCAATTCTCCCAGAGAAATAGTTTCTACAAACAGTTCCACTACAGGGAAGAGTTCCGATGTTCTGCATTCAAACTTTGAATTGGGGGCAGGGCAGGACAACCGCAATCAGAACAAACATGAAAGTAACTTGCTAATGGATTATGTAAGCTTTTGGGAAATATTTGAAGGTCTAAACTCTCAAGAAAGTGGAAGAGATGAAAGGAAATTCACATCAAATGCTCAAACAATTAAGGTAACCTATATTTGTTTCACATTAGATTTCATTTGAAGCCAACTATCAAATCAGCACTAAAATGAGTTTCCTCATTGTCTACCATAACTTTTAGGTGGATGTAGTGAAATATATCCGCGTTCTAACTGCTGCAACGAATGGAAGTCTTCGGACAAAACTCGGTTGTGAAGAAAAAAGCTCACGTGAGGATGTGGTCAACCTGGTAAACGAATTGAAACAGCTTTCAGCTGCATTGGATGCAAGGTCAGTTTACATATTTAGAATTTAATTATCTGCTGGAATTAGCTTATAGACCTGCTTTTATGTGAAATCTCAACTTTGCTCCAACAGACTCCCAGGAGAAAAGGAGAAATAGATTTTTTTTTCTTTTACATGTGTAAGTAATATGTTTATCTTTTCCATTTCTTCATGGTCTACCAATCCTAACTACTACTATTTTTTTGTCCCCCTTTATTGCCTTGTTAGGAACATATCTCTAGTGAAAGAACTTTCTAAGAAGTTGCAAGCAAGAAGGCCGAGAATGGAGAATGTTTTGGAGCAGTTATTTCTCCAGCATGAAACAGATCAGGACATTACGACATCGAAGGAGGATGTTGCATCAAGCGATCTATGTGAGAAGGAAGACATCTGTGTCATGTCCGAGAAGATTAGCGATTCTGACGAGTTTCAGTCGAAGGTTACTCCAGCTAGCATAGTTCTGGAAAACAAAGCAGAAGTTGCAGCACTGAAAACAAAGGAAGGGGGCAGTTGTCACATTCTCTAAAATGGGTAACAAATTCTGGGAGATGCCTTCTCTTTTGATAAGTGGTAGAGAGGTTACTAATGCTTTAATCTCAGCTGGATGAGCCTCTAAATTATAGCAGAAACTACTGAAATGCCAATATTTGTTGTAAATGAACATTATTAAGTTTACTCGATTTGTTTTGAAGTCCAAAAATCACAATCTCCACTAAAAGTAATACATTGCATTTAATGCGTGAAAATTTCTAATTCAAGAATCCCCAGCAGTAAGCAGCTCTGCATAAAGGGTAATATATATTCATGTTGTTAAACAGACAAAATTAAAGCTATGATTCCTTCTTATTTCTAATAATCTCTCATGAAAAAAAAAAAAAAAAGGTGCAAACTAAGTTGCGAGACTAGTCCGTTTATATCATTTCAAACTCCAAAAAACACTAACCAAATAGGCTTAAGCTTCAATTTTCATCCGTCCCGAATAGCTTCATCCTCGACAATGGACTCCGCAAGAAGCCTTCCACTTCGAACTTCTTTGGAGAAAGCTCGCGGTACTTCCCAAACTGCTCTCTGGCCTCCGCATTCCTATCCAACAAGCTGTAGATCATCCCCCTACAGAAATACGGCCGAAAATCGGTCGGGTCCTCCTTAGTCAACTCCTGGTAAAGCCTCAAGGCCTCTTCCACATTCTTCTGCAAGAACTGTATCTGTGCCATTATCAACTTCACATCCCGAGCTTCCTTGGCCTTATTCTCCTCCTCTGCAATCCTCAGAGCCTCCTCCAACCGCCCGATCACCGCCTCTCCTTCTCCGTTCCGGTCCATCAGCAAAGCATTCTCAAACAGCGCCTCGAACGACAGCGGACTAGCAGCGAGAATTTCTTCGAACACCTGGCGTGCACCCTGAATTTTGCCGGTTTCAGCCAACAGCCTCGCCATTAGAAACTTCCACTCGTTCTCTGCCGGCTGCGCCGTGACCAACCGCCTCAATATCGTCAATGCCTCGTCGTCCTCACCGCTTTCAAGCTTCTCCTGCAGAAGCAACTTCAGGGCTTCAATGGCTTCCGAGTTTGACTCCAAAAACTCCGAAAGCGGAGACGACGACGATGAAGATTCTGGGCCTCCAACTTGGGCTTGGTCTTGTTCGACGATGGTCACCGGAGTTTCCGCTCGGGCGGGCAAGTGGGTAGATTTAAGGACAACCATGGAGGCAGTAGCGCCCATGAGAATGGCGGCTTTAGTGAGGTGTTTGAGTGTTTGAGCGATGGGATTTCTGGGTCTATTGTCGTTAGAGGGGGCATTTGAGGAGGCTTTAATTTTGAGGGTGGAAAGGAAACGGAACTGAGAAGAAGGGAGTGGTTTTAGCCTTGTGGAGTTGAAGAGGAAGAGAGACGATGGGGAAGAAGATAATAAGGAGTTGCTCATGGTTTGGTTGGAAACGAGTGCTTAGTTGCAGTTTAGAGAAACAAGAAATGGAGGCGGAGCTGCTTAGGAAGGAGAAAGAGGATGTGAGGGTTTACGTGGAGGACGGGTTTGAGGGTCTGAACTCTGAGAGGTTTTTTTAACTCTTTAAACAAACGCTATGTAGACAAGAAATAGTGTTTGACTTTTGTGGTTGATGGACTCATCACTCGGCAGCGAATTAGGTACGGGTGTGCATCAAACCCGCAGCGAATTAGGTGCGGGTGTGCGTCAAACCAACGGAGCCAGTTAAACCGATCAAACCAAACTCGTGTTTTGCTGGCTTTGGGTGGGTGTCAATTTTTATTAGGGTGTTTAACAAGTTTATTAGTTCCAACCAACAACTACAGTAAAAAAATTTATTTTAATATAAAGCTCTTAAATATTCTAGTTTTTAAAGTAAACTTTTTAGTTCTAGTTGGTTGGCCAAACGCCCTATAAAACATAAAACCTATCAAATCAAACCCACGTTCTGCTAAGTTATAGACTTCGTCAATCCGTTCAATCCAATTCAATTTGGATTGGATTTGTCAGATTAGACTATGAAAAATATAAATTGATTTTGGATTGGAATTTTTTTAATTTGATATATGTAGGTTAGATTACGAATTGAGTTTTTCTTAATCCGTGTAATTTGTCAATCTAAACTATATATTTTATATAAATTATATATATATATATATACACACATATATATCGATGAGTCTCCAATGGTCATGTCTTACCGATCTAATTATAGCAATAATTATATTACCTTTATTAATTTGATGAAATAGTGTTTGAATGACTTGCTATAGAAGGTTACACTTAAAACATTAATTAATATTTTTATTCTTTTAATATCTTATTAAAAATTTTTTCCTTTAACAAAATTACAACAAGACCCATTAAAAATACACCCACGTGTCATTAAACTTTTTCAGATTTGTCAACCCTAAACTTTTTTATATCATTTTTTGCCTTTTTTTTTTTTCCCTTCATACTGATATTTTAGCTTGAAATTTTGAGTATGCATGCCCCTTGTAAGTTTTAGCATATGAGCAATAAGTTAGAAATTCTTTTAGCACTTTTTGGATGACAAATCATCAATAGAGGGATCTACAATGTTGTTGCCGTTGGCATAAAACTTTAAAAAATAAATTCGTAATGGTTTTCCAGTTTTGGAGTGATATTATACTCTATTTGTTTTGTTTTTTAGATTTTTCAACATTTTCTTTCTTATGTGTTTAAGATAACTAAAATTAAAATTTTTCCATGAACTACTTGGAATGTTCACGAAACTCAACATTAATGACCGCTCCTCCTTTTAACATTTTCCAAGAGAATCCCATCGAGATATTTAGCAGGCTCGTATTTAAATAGGCTTATCTCAAAAACCGTTTTCACCACAACAAATGTTGTAGTCCAAATAGTAGAACTTTACTCGAATTTACACACACACACGCACACACACAAAGTAGAAGATGAAGAGGGAAGGAGAGAGAGAATCAGACCCAAAAAAAAATAAGATAGAGAAAAATAGAATTAGAGAAAAATTAAAATAATTTTTTATTAATAATAATATTTTAATTAATTTTATATATTTTATTAAAATTTAATGATTTTAATTAGTTCTTAACACATGCTACATCAGTAAATCCATTGTCATTAGTGACGAATGGGAGGAAATAGGTATTTTGAATATTTTTCTATAGGTCGGAGGGTGCTTTGAATGATTTTGAAAAATCGAAGGGCAACTTGAATTAGGGGGACATAAATCAAGGGAATTTATAAAAATAATCCAATCTTTCTTTACAATTTTCTATTTTTTAAAAAACAAGAAGCTATGTTAGCAAGTCACAAAAAATTTATCCATCCAAATCATATCAAAGAAGATTCCTCAATTAAATGCTCATTAATTATATAAATATTTTTTGGTCAATTATTTACTTCATTGCAACCATTAGATTTATTTCAACGGCTAATATAATAGTTACCATTAGAGACGTAACTATTAAAACCACACTCATATATATATATATATATATATATATATACACACACATATATATATATATACACACACATATATATAAAAGCAAAATTTAATAAATCAATAAATCTAAAACCTAAGACAAAAACTTTGACGTCGACTGATATTTAGGGAAAAAAAATTGATATCTTGATAAAAACTTAAAATTTTTTCTCAAAACTTTACAAAATCCTATAACAATCAATATTATTTAATTTGAACAAAGTCAATAACATAAATAATGCATTTTTGGTCTAATACAAAGTTTTATCTAATTGAATTTAAAGAAATCATCATAATTATATATTTTTTTATGATTCTAATATTATTCTACATAGTTATTAAAAACAAGGTACATTACTATAATAGAGTACATGGAAAATGATCAACACACATATAAAATACATGGGAAAAAAAAAACAATTGCCAAACATAATAAAATATGTAAAAACTTCAAGTGTTTTTAACACCAAAATGAGTTTTTAGCAGGTTGGAAAGCATTATATAGATTAGGGCTGGCAATTTGGACACTGCACGATAATACAATACGAAAACGACACGAGATAAACGGGTTTGGACCGTACATTTATTAATTATGCCATAAATGGGTTGGCACAAATAACACGAAAATAAACGGACTGGATTCGTACTAACACGCTAAACACACCTTAACATATTTAATTAAATGGGCCGTAAACGTGTTAACACCACACGACACGACCCACCTATTTATAACATATTTAAACTTAAAAATAAAAATATTTAAAATATTTGTAGTAGGTTAGTATTAATTAGATATTGTGTTTTTGTTAATTTTCTTTACAATCTTTTTTTAAATTTTTTTTAATTTTTTTATATTTTTTTAATTTTTTTTAATTTTTAGTTAATAGGGTCATAAACGTGTCATATGTGTGTTCTTATCGTGTCAACCTATAACGGCACGTTTAATAATCGTATTAATCGTGTCGTGCCGTGTTACGAGTGACATAGGCATGTCGTGTTCGTGTTCGAGCTAAACGTGTCATGCTGTAAACGTGCCGACACGAACACGGCACAAACACGATTATTGTCACCCCTAAATTATAGATTTCAATCTTTATTTAAACAATACATGTGTTAGGATACTACCCTTGAATGGTTCTAGAGGTAATAATTAATGTCTTGTATGTATGTTTCATGATCTCTTCTTATTGTTAACCTATAAATTGGATATTATTGGTTTATCTAACTTGCTGAGTAGTCTTTATTACTTTGTAATGTCATCTGGATATTAATTTATGATGAAGGATATGCAAGCATATCAAAAAAATTATATTAGTTTTGTACTTCTGACTCAACCCTATTTGAGAACTATAAGGAGTGTTACAACCATAAAAACTTGGTTAATTTCTAGCTCATAGAGTCAAAACTCCAGGCAATCAAATCCTCATCAATTTGACACATTTGAGTTGCCTCAATAGCCTCACATGCTACCCTATAACCATGAACTTCATCTTATATAGCATGCGTAAAATCTCTTTCTCCATTGAATGGAC
>CAMOHE010045519.1:0-71063 GCA_946598075.1 Artocarpus hirsutus | reverse complement strand
TGGGAGGCCACTACGACATAAAAGAAACAGCGAGATGATAAACACAAAAACATGGCAAACATCCACTGACACGACGAAACCTAAATAAGAGGTGTCAACATGCCAAACGACAACAATAAGAGGGGAAAAAAGAGAAGAAGATGACGGGAAAAAATGACTGGACGATTTTAAAATTAAAGAAAGAAAATTACTGAAAGGGACATAGAAACATAAAAGCGACAACTGACATAGAAGCGACAACAAACCGAGTGTTTGGCAAAGTGGTGGGAACTGCAGTTCCTACCACAAACTCAGTTATGAATAGTATAAAGCTCTCACATGCTACAGTAACAATAAAAAAAATTGCTACAGTGTAAAGCTCTAACATGCTACAGTAAAAGTGGTTCTCACCACCTTCCAAACACCCCCGAAATTCACGACAATGTGAAAGAACAACGGAAACACAAAAATAACAAGAAATATGAAACGATACTGAAAACAACATGCTCCAAAATGACAATACTAATGCTTTGTTTAGAAAGTGGTTCCAGTTACATAGTTTGAACTGCAGCAGTATAAAACTCTCACATGCTACATTGTAAAACTCTTGCATGTTACAATGATAGTTTTAATTAAATAGTTTCAACCACTCTTCTAAACACTCAATAAATAAACGACATCATCATATAAAAGGAAGGACCATACAAGGGATGAAATGCACACAACAATAAAACGACAACGAGATTGAAAAAAAAAGGGTTACGTCCAATTGAAAACGACAACAACCAATCAACCGTGACAAAAGAGGTGACGAAATGGAGAAAAGCAACAGAAAACGACAAAACTATAAAGAATATTAATGGATAACGAAATAATGGACAACAAAACATAAAAAAGACAACCACATGGAAAAAACGACATGAAAAGAATTCAAAGCGACAATGATTTGAAGAACACTACAAGAAAAATAAAAAGCAAAATTAAAAAAAGTACAAAAACCGAACAACAATCGAAACTTAAAAACGATGATGGCCCGACTATAAATGATAACAACCAGTAAAATTTTTGAAAACTAATGGGTTTAAAATTGAAAATACATGCTGACAAGTGGGGGCAGCTTAGTTGGTTGTAAGTCTTTTTATTCAACCATAAGTTAAGGGTTCGAGTCACGCTTAACCCTACTCAAAAGTAGTGACATTCTCCATTCTCTTGTATCAAAAAAATTGAAGATAGACAACAAATAATTCTAATTCAGAAAAGCGTTACAGGGCTATTATTGTTATAAATCATAAATGGCATCCCTAGAGATGAATGAACTACATTGGTGCTTGACCAAATCATCTAGTTCTCAGCCTCTCCACAGCTTCTGTACGTCGAGGTAGCTTTATTTTCAAACAATACTGTCGTATATTACTGTTAAATTTAAAAACGATGTCAAGCATGTGCTCCATACTACAAAAAAATTATATAATATAAATAAGGAAGCTTATTTTTTCCTCACAACATTGCATGTTATGCCATACTTTTAAACATATTTTTATTTATGTTACACTTAAAAAATTGTGCCACACTATCACTCATATTACATATGTAAGTTGTGTTACACTTAAACATGTATAGCATTTACAAAAAGTAAATATCAAAAGATGATATTTATGAAAACTCAACTTTTTTTCTCTAAAAATTATGCAAATAAAACTTGCATCTCACTAACTTTACTAGACTTAGGATTCATTTGGATAGCTATTGCTTTTATTTGTAAGCAGTAGAAGTAGAAGAAGAGATATAGCTTTTTAATAACAAAAGAGCTCTTTGAATATGTTCGATTAAATAAGTAAAAATCTTTTGTGGTTACGGAAACTAATGTAATACAAAGACGGAATTTATAATTCTTTATTCACAAATAAAAGTCTAAAAATATTAATAAAAAAGTTTTTTATAGGTATTTTTTCTATAAACATAAAAAGTGGCTTGTTTTAAAAGAGTTTATCAAAGCTAAAAGTAATCTGTTTGTTTAGTGAACATATCAAAAAAAATCTTTTGGTTTAACCCAAAGGTTGCTTATTTTCACTTAGTTTAGAAAGTAAGTTAGAATTTGAAGTTAAAATTTAAACATTGTACCATTAGAAAGCTTTACACTGTAGTAAACTACTGTACCATATAAGAGCTTTACACTGTAACAAGTTGAAATTTAAAGTTCTAACTTACTTCTCAAACAAAACCTACCATTTCAAATGAGGTCTTAGGTAAAAGCACGTGCCTCTTCATCCCTTTGCAGGTCAATTCACTTAGTCAAAAAGATTAGTTAATCATTATATAAGAATTATTTACCATCATTTGTGTCCGGTACATAACGTAAAATAACTCAATAGGAATACATACATTCAAAGTCTTACACGTTGTTCTATCTTATGATCTGTATTATAATATATATTATTATTATATATGTATTATAATATATATATATATATATAATATATATATATATATATAGAAGCTCAACATAAAGGTTGATTTGAATTTACCATTGGGTCTGTAACTATTATTCTAAATGAAACTGTCCATATGTGCATTTATTTTTTCTCCTGGTGATCACGGATCTTTTGTTTTTGTTTTTGTTTTTTTTTTTTTTAATCTTTGTTTTTGTTTTTGTTTTGAAATGTGGTGGTCATGGATTTAATGCGTACACACTAACGCCGGCTGATATGGACTTTGCCGCTTTCCCTCGTTGCGTGGGTGTTTGTTTCCAGAATAAAGAGCAAATGATATCTGAAATTTGAATTTATAAAAGAATATTTACTTTTAAGTCTCATTTATCTCTATTTCTTTTAAGACAAAATACAATACGTTAATTTGTAATCCTATGTACCTTATACCTATATTTACAAACATACAAGAAGACCGACAAACAATAACACATTTTGATTTGAATATATAAAAAGCAACATTTAAGGCTGTTAAATGGAGAATATTATGACCAGAAAATAAGAGTACATGTTGTTGAAAAGAACATGATCAAAGCCCCATGATATTAGTCAACGAGACAAATTTATATATATATATACACACACACATATATATATATAGTAATATTTGTCAATGCATGCATGGTAGACCTTGACTGGATCTTAACAAGATATTTTTGTTTTATGTCATGTGGCTGAAAGGAATTGCCATAGCTCTCTCAACTCTATCACAATTCAGAATCTTCGGAAGTACTACAAAATCAAATAAGAGTAGAGAATAATTTCTATCAAAAAGAAAAAAAAATATAGGAATATCATACTATTTCGTGGTCTGGTTTTAAAATTTTAACATGAGTTGTCAAAATCTTTTAATTAGAAAGAGATCAATATATCGAACATGAGGACGAGATATGATTTCTCGATTACTAGCAAAGTGGTTTTATTTTAATTCATAGTCTATTAATTAAATCTTTGTGTTTAGTCTAATTTCTACGTAGTACTCTGGAAGTAGTAGATTCTTCAGCACATGCATGTTTTGTTGACGGTTGACCTTAATTAATTTGTCTACAGTTTTTGTGACGCTAAAACTTTGATGCTTGAAATAGGGAGAAAAAAACACTTTTAAAAAACTCTTCACCAAAAGCATATTATGTGGACAACTCAAGGATAATCTGACGAGAGATTCAATGTATTTAGATAATACACAACATAAATGCATTGATTTTTTTGTTCTCATTCTTCTAGATTATAGACTATGATTCGGTAGTGCGCATATGCCTAGTAGGAAAATGATGTTTCAACGAACTCCTTGGATAGACTAATTTCCCTCATTATCATCATCATCATCATTATTATTGCAAGAAATTATACCATCAATTTAGTAGCAGAAATATGAGGAATTATTCATTAAATCGAGTATATCACGTCATTATATTTACATGATATATTAGTCTGATAAATACTTGACATTTCTACTACTTATTAATATTGTTTTGTCTAGTTATCTTTTTCTCTCCACAAGTATTATAAATAGTGTACTTAAATCTTCTACATTAATTACTTCAAACAATAATAACATTTTTATAAATTTTTATACACTTCGATCAATTTTTGAAACTTAGCAAAAAAGAAAAGAAAACAACGTTAGTAATCGTTTTAATTTATTTCAACACACACACACACACACACATATACCATATATAAAGAGCACTGACATATTCATTATAATATATTTTGAAAACAAAAGATAATACTTTATATTTATAATATAGGGTTAATTACATAATTGAACCTCCTAGTTTTAACCATTTCTTAATTTGTCTCTTTGTTCTTAAAAACTACAAAAGTATCTTTGAAATTTTTAAAACTTATTTCAATTTCATCCTTATGAATAGAAAAAAAATTAGACAAAAAAACATTACTACCCTTAAATAGTTATGATAAATATTTTATATATTAAAAACATAAAAAAAATCTTAAAAGAAAACATCAAATTTCAAAAAAAAAGATCTTAAGTTTTATAACTTTTTAAAATTTAAAATACATTTTTAAATTTTTTTTAGAAGAAATTTATTTCATAAACAAATTAGGTTTTATTATATTATCTCTATGTTTTTTAAGTCAAAAAAGTCTACAAAGGATAAAATTGAATCAAGTTTTTCAAATTCAAAAGATACATTTGTTGTTTCTAAAAATAGAAAGACAAATTAAGAAATAATAAAAACTAAAAGGTATAATTATGTGATTAACTCTTATAATATATTGGCTTGTTTTCTTCTACTTGGCTTTGCCTTTGTTTGGATGTTTTGCCTTAACGAAGTTTAAGTTCAGCAAAAAAAAAAAAAAAAAAGTTTCCGTATGATAGAAGGGTATATTGTATATTGATTATTTGTTGGTTTTCACAAATTATATATATATATATATATATATGTATATGTATATGTATATGTATGTATGTATGTGTCATTAAAGTAAAAGCAATCTTTATTGATCATATTAAAAACAATTTTTAGTACAACTCATAACAAAATTTGTAATTAATGTCTTATTAGTCACAAAGTTTAGTTTAACTTTTTGTTGTAACTAAAACTTTTAGACGCAGGGTTTAATAGTCACGAAATGTTTCCATGACTAAAAACCATATGGCTAAAAGTTTTAGTCACAACAAAAATTAAATTAAAGTTTGTGATAAATGCACATTAGTCATAATAAATGTTGTAACTAAAAGTTTTGCTAAAAACTATTGTGACTAAAAGTTCAGTTTTTTGTAGTGTTAGAAAATAGTATTTTATTAAAAAAATGTATTAAGAACGTCAACAATGTCTGAAATTGATGAAATTTAAAAATTTAGGTGGAGAATTTATCATAGTTATGATCAAGAGAGGAAAACATACGAATAGACAAACATAAATAAACAGTCTAAATATCAAGCATTGAAATAGGTGTACCATATAAATATAATGACATGATATAATCAGTCTACCGAATAATTCATTAAAAAATATTGTACATCATTATTATCACTACTATATATTGTTAATATTACTTTTGTGGTTATATTATTATCTTTCCCTCTATCTCTAATCCCTAGCAATATATTATGTGTCATTTTGAGAATGCAGTCTATCCATGTCACTAAATGAGGTTGATTATATTCCCTGTATATAAAAGGGTACTAGATTAATAAATAATAGCATTACTTATTTATACAAATTGGAATGGTCAAAATATTTGATGCTATCGTTGAATATGACTTTCGAGTAAATTACTGCTGGTGGGACTTTACCAGCAGCTAATCAAATATATGTCTGAATAATCGATCAAGAGAAGCTTGTTTTTTCTCTCTTTTTCTTTTTTTTTTTCCCAGTCGGATCTAGACCAAAAAGCTTCTAAGATCGTACACGTACTTCACATTTTAGGAACAAGTAACGTATTGATCAGATTGTACTCTCCATAGTCATGGTTATGGCCTCCTTGTTTTTCAACGTCGTTGAATCCTACTTCGCTAGCCATTTCCTGGAACTAACTCCAGCAATATTGCACTTCATATAATCAAGATTCAAAAAAGGCTGCAAATTAGAAGCACTAATCATGCAACCATCCGTGATGGCGGCACCACAATAGTAAGGAGGTCTTATTTGGATGCTTTCTCTCGAAGTCAGAATTCTTACATATGTGTGATATTAATAGATTCTTAAAATAGCATTAGTCCAAAGACGTAAAGGTACCGCTAATTTGAGCAAAAATAATGATAATAATAACCATGCATGCATGTGGGTCTAGTCCCAAGATTTATCGCTATGCGGTTTTGTGGACGGCCTTAATGCTATATATTTCTTATTTAGATTGAATTTGGTTAGTTTGGTGTTTTTTTTTATATTGTCGAAACTTGAAATATATAATTAATTTCTCATAGAGCGCCGTCGGACATGACTAGTGAATTTAGTCTACATTAAAAATTGAGTTCCTTCTACTTTTGTCTATGTTTGTATTGTCACGACCCTAAATTCGGTAATAAAACCAAATTTTAATTAAAATCACAAATAAAATATTTTGGGTTATTTTGAAAAAAAAAGGTGATAGTTTAAAACTTTTTAAAACAATTATCGTTAAATTGGAGCAGATAAAATAAAATAAAATAATAAGGACAGATAAACATAAATCGGGCTTCATCGGACCCACATTAGTACACACACATATGGTATCGACAGTAATAAATTACAACCATAGTCCAATACAAAAAATAAAAATTTAAATATTACATGCCTTGATTCAAATAAAGAAATGGCTTAAATAGAATTCTTACGATTCACGTGTTTGTCCTATTGCTTTCCAGTCAGTCTTAAGCTGCAATCCACCCAGAGGTAAAGGTTTTAAAACAAATAAAAATGTTAGCAGAAGCTTAGTAGGACTAGGTTTAAAAAACATAAACTTTAAACATAAACTTTCGTATTTGAATGTAATTTATAAAAATTCAAAAAAATAAACAAGACATATTAAATTCATTCTTACCATTTAGAGTCAATATTCATCTAGAAATGTTCTTTATTAATTAATCCTTTGGAAAAGCTATAATATCACCACCGTAGTGGCCCAGCTGGGTTTTAGGACCTGCCTTCAAGGTCGCTCTTTATATGACCCGATCTTTGAGTATGGCATCATGCTCTATTATTTCATTATGGACGGTATTTAACGCGTCCAGTACTATGTCATTTTTTAGGTCTCATCTTTCCAAGTGTTCTCACTAAAGTTCATTATTCGGTTCATTATGATCATTCGTTTTTCAACAAATAATGAAAAATACTAAGAAGTTCACCTCAATCATTCCTTGAAAATCATTTTGAAAGAAATCATTTTGTGGCCAAAATCTCTTTTTAAAATCATGGCTAGCAAGAAAGGGGTAAAAGTCCTACCTCAATATCATACACCGTGACTTAACACTGTAGTCTCGCCCATTATACGTTAGCTCCACGAAACTACGATCAACCTTAAAAGTAAACTAAGCTTCATCAATATCTAACTTAGAGTATTCTGCATCATTATGTTATCTTATGGTGTCTTAGTATGCCTTTAAAGTTCACAAAATCATATTACAAGGTCAAAGTCTTTACCTAGGTTTTAGACGATCAAAACGGGTCAAAATAACAAAAATTTCATGAAGTCCAGTCAGCCTGCAGAACTACATAGTTTAGCCTACCTGCCTTATAACATCGGCCTACCAAACTGGCTTAGGTTTGGCCTGTCGATGATATGAATTTGGTATGCCGAACTCAGGAGTCTGGCCTACTGATGCTCATGATTGGTCTACCAAACTGAAAAAAAACTGGGGACCTAAGACTTTGAGTGCCGGCCTCCCTAAGATTAAATCTTCATTTTAAACCTGTTTTTCATTTCCTAGAGCATGCATAACGTTCATAATAAATGATAGAAAAACATACTAGAACACATTAGAACACTTTTAAACAAGTTTTACATAAAAATTTTCAAATTATTTCAAAAATGAGAAAAAAAAAAGAAAAACTGGGTTTAATCCGATTTTTATTCAATCAAGCCTAGATTTGTGATTATTTGGGCCTTAAAAACCTAGATTGAAGGTTTCTTAAGCTCAAGGAACTCGGATTTCAAATTTCTAAGAGAATTGAAAAATTTAGGAAAAGTTTAAATTCTTGAAAAATAAAGTAACTAACCTCGAATTTGAGCTTTGAATAGAGTTTTTAGGAGCCCAATTATGATCCTTGACCTCCAATCCAGCAAAGAATCAAGGCTTAAGTGTGATGACCAAAGGAAAGTCATTAATAAAATTCTATATTTAATTGGGTTTAATTAATGAATTTACCCTTATAAATTGTATTTACTGTAGAATTACGATAATGTACAAATAAATAATAATAATAGGAAATTTTATTGTAACCTTGATGAGGTGATGGATATGGTTAAATACAAATTTTGTGAGCTTGAATGCTCAAAAATTTGTAAAATAATATTCATAAAACGAATTCAGATCACAGTTAATTATAATGTTGTGATATAAATTAATGAATGATTAAGGCATAGACAAGATAAAAAAGCATGTCAAGACCTTAAACAGTATAAAAGGGGTTTGATGTAGTGTAAGTGCACTGCTAAGATAAAAACACAGATATAAGAAATGCTGTGTTTAGATTTTAAAAGTGACCTAAAGGATAGATAAGAAATTTTATACTACTCAAGAACACGATTTTTACTGATTTTACCCCAACAATATAAGAAAAATACTACATAGGAAAAAAACTACACAGTGTAAGGTTTCGAGGCCCACTAAGTGGACACCCAATGAAGTGGGATTAGGCCACCATAACATAAAATGTGGCCCAATCATGTTTAGCCACTTAATAATCCACTTGATTACCATGGTGACTCACCCATCCCTTTAAAAAAAAAATCCCATGATATAAGTTCAAATTAAAGGCATAAGCATCAAAAAATTTTCATTCCTCTTCTCCATAACCCACGGTAGCTTTGGTGTTCTTTCTCCCAAAATTTTGTCCAAAACAACTCCTCACAAAACTCTCTCCAATTAAGTTACAAGCTTTAAAGATCAAGGTTTTACAAAGTTTTCAAGGTAAAAACTAAACTTATCCTTAAGTATTTTTCAAGAGTTTTCATGGTTTGAGGAGGGGAATTTGATAAGGAATTCTTTTATGTGAAACATGCCTAGGAAAATTTCAAAGAAGCCCTTGGAAGGCTTAAAACCATCAATTTCTCTTTTGGTAAGATTAATTTATCAAATTTAAAGTTTATTTGGTTTTTCTTGTTTTGGTTTTGATTGTTTCAAGGCATGTAATTATTCAAGTAAGTTTGTGGCTTGATTCCTTGAGTGTATGGTTTATGATATGGTTAGGTTGTTGAAATTAGGGCTTAAATGCAAAAATGGTCATTTGGTGTGAAAATACGGTAATTTTTGTAAATCTTAATGTTAGTTTTTAAAGAATTGTGATTGGGTATGAAAATGGTTTTGGAGGGTCTTGAACCTGTTTTCATAGTGGTAGAACTTATGTTTTAAAGCTGATTTTTACAAAAACTGTCCAGGGATTAAATTGTAAAGAAAATTGTTGTCTCGACAGAATTAAAAATGGATTGAAAACTTCCTATACAGTGAAAATTTTAGAAAACTTAAAACATAAAAGTCGTAGATCTCAACGAAACTGTTGTAGGTCATGAACGGTTCATCGAAATTCCTCACCGTTTGTGAGATATAAAATTTCCAAGATTTATTAACTTGAAAAAAAAAAGTTTTCAAAGGGAAAAAACATCATTTTGCAAAAGGAATTTGGGTATGGTATTTTCAACAAATTTAATCCTTATGAAAAACGGCAACTTATGGTTTAAAAATATTTTTTTGGTCTCGGGGGGTAAAATTGTCAAAATTTTCAAATCCAGAATAAAATCGTAAACTTTTGTTAAACTTGGGCTTTAATGCAAAATAAGAAAACTTGACACCCTGGGTTATTGTTTTAAAGCTAATGAGCAATAATTTTCGTTAAATAGCAAAATTGGGCTCGAGGAATGTACAAGGCCCACCGAGGGCAAAATCGTCATTTTTTTACAAAATATCCCAAACGGACCCGAAATGTTTGAAATAGAAAAAAGGGTTATTAGTAAGATTTTCTCCTTTCGTTAGAGATAATAGGGTAGAATAAGCTAAAAGGAAGTGAATTTGTGATTGTCGGTGTAGTAAACTGTAGAGCGACCCGATTTATTAATTGATGAACGTTTGTAATGGCATATAGATAAATAGTGATAACTTATCTAATGATGATATTATTGGCCAAACAGGACACTAGAAGATTAAGAAAAGGGAAACTGAGGTCGGTTTGTGCAACAACCTATACAAGTAAGTTTCAAACCCACCAACAGTATGAAATAGTAGGTTTAAGGGTATAGTATACTTATGTGAATATATCTGTGTGTGTTGCACAATTGAGAGTGTATATGATTTGCACGTAATGTGTATGTATTTTGACATGCATGGTATGATCACCAAAATAACTGGATTGGTAAACGGATCACTAGAAGTAAGAAATGTGTCATACCAGCTCCCGATGCAAAAGGGAGTTTAATGTTAAAGTGAAGTTACGACCTCAGTGTTATGAAGACCTACGTGCGCATATGGTATGAGCACTTGGGCCCTAGTTAAAGATAAGACATGATAAGAATAAAAAATATTCATAAGGAAGCATAATTGGATCATGTATTTTAGTGAATATTGCATGTGAGCTATGTTTGAACTTACTGGGTATCGGCTTACTTAATTATTCCATGCTGTAGGCGTTTCAATTAAGAGGTCAAAATA
This sequence comes from Artocarpus hirsutus, assembly GCA_946598075.1. Classification (NCBI taxonomy): domain Eukaryota; kingdom Viridiplantae; phylum Streptophyta; class Magnoliopsida; order Rosales; family Moraceae; genus Artocarpus; species Artocarpus hirsutus. The sequence continues at coordinate 60,287 of CAMOHE010045519.1, read as the reverse complement.
AATTTACTGATGAGTTGGCGGCGGAGGTATGAGCTTTGTGCAGACGGGGAATGGATACTGCCACTGTTATGTTTCCGTTTGCTATTTATATTAAGTTATTTTGGAACTAGTTGTAAACCAAGTTATAGTAAGATCAAGTAAGACAAAACCCTTTTGTGAATGCTACGTTGATTATATAAAATCATATGAAAAGAGTTTGGTTATATGTATTTGTATATATATATATATATAAAAAAAACATTTCAAGATGTTTTGTAAATACGTAAGTAAGGAAATTGTTTAAGCACGGTCCAAAAAGGGTGGTCATGACATTGAGCTTGAAATTTTTGAAAACAAAATGGAATAAAGAGAAAGGAGAAACGAGGAAGAGAGGGAGAGAGAGAGTGTGAGATGAGAGAATGAGGGAAGAAGAGGAGAGGGAGAGAGGAATAAATAGAGAGAGGTGAGTGGTTTTTAGAGTGAAAACAGTGTCCGTACATAGTTTTCACAAAAAGGACAAATTTGATATTTGACAAATTGTTTTGTTTTAGAATTTAAAATAACAAATAAAAATAACTAAAAATGAGATAAATTTAAAAATACCACAAAATATTTAAATTAAGTTTAAATCATATTAAGGCATACTAATCAACCATTTATACACTAATTATGTTTAATTAAATTTTTGAGTGTTACATGTATTTATACGACTCGATATGAAAATTTTCTTTTTAAAATAAATAATATTACAGTCTTGTACAATTAATTATACTGCTATACTATATATCTATATATCTCTCTATGGCTAGATTCACTCACATCCATGTTGAGTCATTGATCGTCACCATGACTGCTTCTCGTGTGAAGAAACCGCATGATGACGTGTAAGACGGGAAGCCGGTGAAGATTAAGGGTATATACGTACATGGGCATACTTATTTACGCCTATAGTTAAAACTCGATTACTGATATAATAATAAGTTTTAACTTTAAATGTATATTATTTTCTAGACTGATTCTTAATAGGTTTTAATCCTATAAAAATAAAAAAATATTTTTATACATGCATTCACATACCTAATACATAAAATATATTTGGAACCTAGTGATGACGTTATATATAGCATGAGTTTTGCTTTAGAGTTTCAAGCGATTGTTCAACAACTCACACTAGTCCAAGGTCCAAATCAAAGTCGATACTACTACTTTATTTTTTTTTGGGTGGCAAGTCAAGACTAGCTGTCGCGGTATTTGTTCACCATAGCAAAACTTCAATGATTAGTGATCGGGGGCAGTTTTGGCGTGCGCCATAAATATTGGTACGCGCACTATTAGTACATTGTCTTGTTTTTCTTTTTTACCCTTGTTTAGTATAATGATAAAAACTATCATTTTCACCATAAATTTAATTATAAATAATATAAAACTCTCACATGATACAATAACAATAAAAAAAATTACTACAGTGTAAAGCACTCATATGCTATAATAAAAATGGTTCTAACCGTTGGTTCCTACCACCCTTTCAAACACCTTATTAATCATCACAAACTATAGCATATGTTTTACGAATAAGAAATAAAAATTACAATCAAGATGAAATTCACAATCTTCCATGCAAAACAGTTTTCAACCTCCCCTTTTACGGCGGCGGAGTCAAAAAGTTCAAAGGGGCATGAATATCGCTACTATTTACTAGAAATTGAATTCATTTTTTGAAGTTATGGTTCACAAAATCAGAAACTATGTAATATTGTGGATGATTTTTAACTCATTCAAAAACTAAAATTTGTGGTGTACCTTGAACTTTTCTAAAAACGTTTTAAGTTTCAATTGAAAAAGTTTGATTCAAACTAGTTTTAGAATAGTATTTTCTCTTACAAAATTTTAATTGCTACAATGCAAATTCAAACTTTTTTTTGTTCAAAAACTCATTTCCCAAACGAACGAGCAATCGAGCCACTTGGGCCAGGTGAGCTGCCACTGAATCTAACGTGGCTCCCCGTTGCTTGTTTATATCATTAAATCAAAAGGTTTTAGACATGCATTATAATGTTATGAAGCTACATATGTAATTTTTTTCCTTTTTAAAATCATTTTTAATAATACCTAATATATTCTTTTTGTGTGTGCATATAACCTTATGTATAAAAGAGGAGTTTCAAACCAAAATTTGAACCAATTTTTATTCAAAATATTATAATATACAAGAATTTTACATAGACCATTTAAACCGAAGAGTTTATATTGACAGAGTTCATATTGATGTGCGAAACAGAAGGTTAACTTGTGGTGTGGACGTAGACGAAACCCTTAACATCAAATAGTAGAGAGGGTGAAAGATAATCAACTCCATATTTGTGTTCACATTTCTTTTGACTGGTCTTCGCGGACGTCAGTTTTCTAAATTGGCCTACCATTTGTCCGGCCTCCAACTCCTTTTTGTCGCTCTTTTTGCCAATCAAACTTTCATATGCGGAAGCCAACCGTCAAATTCTAATTCTACTCTTTTATCTAAAATAATGCAATGTACGGCAAGCGCCAAAAAGGAATGGCCTCGACCAATATGAGCTCATTACGTGCCCAGAGAGATGCACTAAGCTATGCTGGCTTCTGAGCAAAATTAGAGCTCGTGGTGAATGAACTATATACATTGTTCCTGATATGATCCAAATATAGTAATCCAAATTCAAATGTAACACGCCTTTGAGTTTGACTTCATTACGTTTGCTAAAAAATTGAGAGATATTTCAATTTCAAATCTGATGACCTGCTTCATTTATCATCAGAATTTATGTTGTAGAACAATAAATTAATTCGTTTATATCAAGTTCTAATTAACGAATATAAGTGTTTTTTAGAAGAATATTAATTAATTCATGACAGTTTGCAAATAAATTGTGAAGGATTATAAATCAGAATATTATTTTTCTTCTTTATTCCCTTTTTTATGTGTTTTTTTCTTTAAAATGAAAAGTGAAGGATTCGAATTATTTATCTTTTAGTAAAGTCGGATATAGATTTTACCGCTAGACTATAATTGCAACCATTTTTTTGTCTTTTTTTCTGTCTTCCCTATAACATAGTCTCAATTAAAATATTTTAAGTAACATGAGGAACAAAGGAAAATGAATTCCAAGGATAACCTCCAAATATTTTCTTTTCAAGATTCATGATTCAATTTAAAACGTTTTTTTGACCACGTAGTATACATGTTTCTCTCTCTTTGGTTAGTAATTCAAAGTTACGTAATGTTAAGTTAATCCTCCTTCAATGAAAACAAAATAAATCAATATCAATTATAAAACCAGATTAAATTAGTCTTAATCGTACAAAAAAGAGAGAATTATTCTTAGTAAAGCAGTTCCCTAAAGGAAAAGAAATAATCTGGATTTTTTCTATCTAGAAGGGATTACTTGAGGTTGGGCGATAGCGACTGAATTCAATATTTTGACTACATTCAGTATACCAGCACGTGATCTAATGTTGTGGAAAGATTATTGACCAGCTTAGTATTATTATTATTATTATTTTGTTTTTTTTGGATAGGCACGACATTGACCTGATGAACGACTTTCCACTACATACAAATTTTATGAATTTTTTTATATATAGGTTGTTTAGAAACCAATTTAGACTAAAAAAATTGGTTCAAATATTATAGCATGTGAAAACTTTATATTCTGTAGTGAAGCCACTGTCTTGACTCAACTTTTGGTTTAAATCGATTCAAAAACTGTAACATGTAAGAGTTGTATATTATATAGCTGAGCCACTGCCCTACTCAACTTTTGAAGTTTTATTTTTTCATTTTAATATTTTTAAAAAATTTTAATTGTACCATTGTTTTATAAAAAAAGAATTATACTTGTGCCCCACTAAAAATTTAAAATACATCATTGTGCCCCAATTGAATAATCAGAACATGTAATTGTACTTGTATGAAATAAACACTATAAGTAATTTTTAACATAATGTTCCTACTGATAATAAAGTTTGGCTCTGTCACAATTTATGCTGTAGTAATTTTTTTCTTTATACTGTAATATGTAAGATTTTATACCGTTAGTAGTTTGAACCGGTTTGTTAAGCTAGGGATAATTTCCGGTTTGGAAAGAACCACTAATTCCACTTTGTTATCGGTATATAGCTATTGTGAAGACGATTCTCTTTGACTAATCAATCTGATATATGGATATGGATTGTGTTTACGTATACGCTAAGGGGAAAAAATGATAACGGATTAGATCTTTATTGCTTAATTCAGAGTTAGTTATCTAAAGAAAATGAAATAAAGGGTGTATTTACTATAATGACATGCATTCTGTGGAAACGATTCTCTTCGACTGATTAATCTGATCTAGATAATAAATTACGTACGCATGCATAATTAAGGAAAAAATGATAACTTTTAGTGACAAGATCTTTATTATTTAATTAACAAAAGTAATTTACTATATAGCTTGCAAAATTAGAGTAGTTTGCAATGATATATAGCTTGATTGGGCTAAAAGTACAATTCACATTTTTTTTCCTTTTTTGTATTTTTTTTTTTTTGAAAGGAATCCAAATGTCTATTTCTTGTTTGTGTAATTTATCTATTATTTATTATAATTATTTGTAAAAAACCCATCTCTCACTTTTTGACTAATTATGGACAAATAGAAGCATAACACTTTTTAATAGCATGTTTAGCCAAATTGAGTAGCTGTACCTTTTCCTTTGGAAGAAATAATATTTTTACTTATTTTTTAAGTTATGACTAGAAAAAAAATTGCATTATTTTCAATTCCAATCTAAACACTAGGAGTGATCCCTTTCTTATGCATTTTCTTTATTTTCCTAAATCTTTCTATTTTCCTTCACGTTCCACTACAATTTAGTAAGCATGCCTCAAAATGACACAAATATGTTGTATAGTTTTTATAAAGCTGATAAATACTTTTTAAACTTTGTGTTTTAGTGTTATACAATGCACTGTGGTCCTACCGCAGTCATACGGCTCATCCTAAAAAATAAATACAAACCACAGGTTGCTTACAATGACCCACAATAATTGATCCCGACAAATTAGATTTTTTTTTAGAAAATTAATATATTGTGCATGGTACAAATTAGAAGACGTTAGATGAGATGTTAAAAAAAGCTAATCATGGAACTAAATTCAAAGGCATCTTCCTGATTAAGCTAAGTGTGGTCTGAGGGAGACATTAACTGAGTACTGTACATGAACCATGGGGGGAAAGAAAATAAGACAGAAGTGATAGATACTTGATGTTATTTTCTAAAATAAATTTAAAAATTAATACTTATAGCTTTTAACTAACCAACAATATAAAAAAAGTTAAAATCAGAAACGTTTCGTAAGATAGTAAGACTGCTTATTTTCGTCGATAATGACGAATTATTTCAACAATGTACAGTTTTGATTGGTGTATGAATAATCTACTTTAAGAGAGATCTATATAATAATGCAATTATCTAGTTCACTACCCTCTATTCTTTAAATATAGCGACCCTATCTTTTCTATTGAGTTAAAAATAAAAATAAAAATAAAAAAAGGAAGAAGCTTGCCTCATCTTAAAATATGGCAATCATGTCTATTTCATAAGCATAATGGCAGTTTTGGTCTTTATTGTAGAAAAACGAACATGGTTGGGCAGCCAATTTAGAATATGAGTTTCCACGAGACTGCTTGCTCTCTGAGCTTTCATGGGACCTCAACATCAATTTTTCTGTGGTCAAGTTCCTTGAACTTTCCATTTTTTTTGTCACTTTGCCCCCCCTAGTTTCCTGTAAGTATCCTATATATATTGCTCTGATCTTGATCAATTAATCAAGAACCTAAAAGTCATAAATAATCAAAAAGGCACATATAATAAAGCCCACAAGCCTAACTCGATGTCTATAAAAAGGATCATGGCTTAGTACCATGATGATTAATCAGCAGAGACTTAGTGGCTGATTGAAAATAATCTCTTTCTCTTTCGCTCTCCTCTCTCTCTCTCTGTGTGGAAATGGAAATGGAAAAGGAAAAGTTACAAGGTGGAAACAGTCAGTACCAAAACAACCCACATCTTAGAATTAGCCAGAAACAACCCACCAAAGGCAAGAAAAAGCCCATCAAGATAAAGTACATTTCTAGCCCCATGATGGTCCGAGCAAACAGTGCTTCCGAGTTCCGAGCGATTGTCCAAGAACTCACAGGTCAGAATTCCAACGTCACTGATGAATTGTACGACAATGTTCATGGTGATCATCAATCTCCAAATCACACGACGACAATCAGCGAATTAGATCATGATGATCATGATCATCAGCTCATCTGGCCCCAGTTTCCTGCTCATGATCATCATCATCCGCAAGGATCGGACGATCGTCATGATGTGGAGGAGAAGTTGTTTTCAAACCCCAATAATATCTCTTTTCTTGCCCAAATTGATGAATTTGGTCAGTTCTGGAGATCAGAAGTTTCAGAAAGCTTTAATGGATTTCAATCTTCATCATGTGTATTTGTAGGACAAAACTAAGAGAAAAACGTTTCTTTCTCCAGGTTTTTATGAAACTGTAATAATAATGCCACGAACTTCTCTTTTTGTGCTTTTGGAACCAAAAAGAATGATCCACTCAGTGCGGAATCAGAGCTCTTTTCATTGACGGAACTATATAGGAAATTAGAAATAGAAATAGAATTTTATTAAACGAAGATATAATCGTATATTTCAACGTGATATAATTGTAATTTTTTTCCCAAAATAAGGACAATAACACATCTAAATTATTCTTTAGAGATAAAAATAATATATTTCAATTATATCATAAAAGTATAACAATATTTTTTATTATTTTATGAAAGCACGGTTATTTTTTTTTCTTCCCAAAGAGGAATATAACTAAAATTTTAAACTATAAAATAAGGATAAAAATACAAATTTTGAAAAAGGTAGCTCCTCCTGTAGATTTACTACGTATATATGGGTGTATGTGTGGGAAATTGCACCAAATAACATATTTTAATTTTAATGTAAGCAAATAACATATTTTTAAAAATATTTAAATATATAGCATTTTTACAATCACGTGTTTTTAAACACTTGAACTTCTAATTTTATCTCCTATTTTTTCTTCATTTTCTTCTTCCCTTTCTTTTTGTTTTTATTTTTTGTTATCTCATTATTGCTTCGTGTTTTTTATATTATTTAATATAAAAATAAATTTTATTTAAATATAAATGGGTTATTTACTAAATATTGTTACATTTTAATGTACTTATTTTTATAACCAATTAATAATGGTCTATTTTTCTCGGGGATTTTAAAAAGGGATTTTTGGGAGAAAAAAATTTGATGAATGGCCCCTTTTTTTTTGCATAAAAAACTAGCTTTTTGGGCACTAAAACAGTTCCAGTTTTTTTTTTTTTTTTTGCCTCCATGTTTAGGTTCCTCTCTCCGATACAGTCTTTTTTTTTCTGTGAAAAAAATGGGGCAGTTTCGGTGCTAAAAAAAAACCCTTTTTTAATTCCAAAAAAAAAGAGACAATTTCCTTAATTTTATTATTTTTTTTTTTTTGCCTTTTTTTCGAATTAACCCATTTTGCTCTTTCTCCCCATATGTATTAACTTTATATTACGGCTTTTGCATCTATTTTCATTCTTGATCAGCTTTCATGTGCAGTTGTGTATGCATGGACATGGTATATACATACATGCAGATGTATGTATGTGTGTATATACGTTCATATGTACGTGTACGTACTCCACCAGCACAAAATATCAACGGACAGAAAAAAAATTTCAACGTGAGCTTTGAAAAAAAAAAAAAAACCATTAATTTCTTCTGAAGTTAAATACGTGGACCATTTTAAGGGAACTAAGCTCTGATGTTAATTTGTTTGGTACATCATCCGAGAATTTGCTTGTGCTTACATCGGTTTGAATTGAAAACCTCTGCCAGTGCCAAAAAAAAAAAAAAAATAGCTACAGTATAAATCGTTCATATGCTACTAGATTTTAATTTATTTTTTTCTATTCAAATTAGTTTACTAGATATCCAGTCTATATACATGTGTATATATACGTATATGTATACATTGTGGCTTACCCCAAATATAGTTCTTGATATCGTCAATGTCAAAATGCAATTCAATAATCCTACATATCATGCCCACATGGAAAATTGAAAATAAAATTTCTCCACATAAAATAAACAAACACATATCCCAAAGTGCCCCTCATTTGCTTTTTTTAAAAATTAAAAAAACATTGTAGAAAAAAAAAAGTGAGAATGAAGAGGTTTGAATTCTGTACAAAACAAATAGTTGTATAGTGCTAATTTTTAAGGTGTTTGAGAGCATTATTTGAAACCAATTTTGGTTAAAAACTCTATAATATATAAAAATCATACATTATAGTTCTTTTTTTTTATTGTCATTGTAATATATAAGAGTTTTACACTGTAATAACTAAACACTTCAAATATTTCTTATAGGTTTTAGTGCTTGACATGAGTCATGTGTGTCATGGAACAACTAGAATCCCACCTTTTTTTCTCCTAGTTTGTCTCTTTTCTTTAATTTATCCAGACATGAATCTATGCGTTTATTGTTTATAATTATGCTTCATGTGATTATAATAGATAGAAAGAGAAAATTAGACCATTATTAATTGGTAATAAAAGTATAACAATGTTTAGTAAATAACCCATTAATATTAAAGTAAAATTTATTTTTGTACAAAATAATGTAAAAAAAAACACAAAACAACAATGAGATAAAAAACAAAAACAAAAAGTAAGAGAAGAAAAAATGAAGAAAAAAGAGAAAATAAAATAAAAAATTCAAATGTTTAAAAAAAACACGTGATTGTAAAAATACTATACACTTAAATTTTTTTTAGAAGTATGTTATTTGCTTTAAAAAAAATCAAATTATGTTATTGGATGCAAGTTTTAAGACTCAATAAGGCCATAATAATCACTTATGATCAGTGTACGTATGTAGTTTCCAACATATAGATGATACTACGCTTCAAGCCGCATGGCAACACAGAGATTATCCGCTCTGTAGGTGGGTTCAAAATTTAAATCTATGTGATTTGAAGTTAAAAGATTCTAACCGTGAAAATTTTAAGGGGATAAAATTCTCTAAAACTGGTTTTGTTTAAGTATAAATTTAAACATCACATTAAAGTTCAAAACCAATTCAACGAATACATAACCAAACATCAATTTAAACCAAACTCATAAGTTCAAACCGTATAAAATTAGGTACCAAATGCACGCCAAGAACAATGCTACACGCGCTAGTACGTAATGCCGTAGCATGAGCTCCACAAAAACTCACTTTTATCAGTTATGTTATTGAACATCTACTCCCATAATGCACACACACATACATATATATTCTCACTTTTAACGTTGGAAATTAAGAGCCCGTTTTGCCATTGTTCATAAAACATTATTTCAATTATTATAATATAAAACTCACATCTTATTGTATAAAACAAAAATAAACTATAACATAAATTCTAACTTCATTGTAAACAAAAATAAACTATAACATAAATCCTAACTTCGTTGTAAACACACTCTAACTCTGGATCCTATCTTTGTGAAAACACAAGACCTAGCTTAACTTTATGCGGTGTTAGTCACACTTGTACTGAAACTAGTTAGAAGATATGTTAGTTAGGAAAGAAGCAGAAAGAATCTCTTTACCATAATTAGCATTGAGCTTTCGGATAGAAATATAAAGCATATGCTCCACATCCATCTTTCATAGCAGTCTAAAAAGATTTCTTGTGGCATCAAGAGTACAATAATCTCAGGCCAGTTTTACCTTCCAGCACATTAGAACTTGATTGTGCAACATTATAATACGATTTATATACTTCTTAAAAGAGAATTACAGAACATACAAGTGCATTCAACTGTAAGCTCGCTAGGGGATTTCAAAAGCCTTGGCCAACCAAATTTCATCCTGATTGCACAGTATCAGGCTATAAAAAAAAAGAAGACAAAAACAAAACCAAACAAACAAACAAACAAACCTTTGATTAGCCTGATAAGCATAATTTCTTTTACTCGGGATGTTCATGTTGGAGAAAATTACGTGTTGTGCCACACTTTTTAAAAGAAACGAGCAGGATCAAAGCACGTGATCAAGGAATATAAGCAAGTAAGCTACAAATTTACATGATACTACCACAACGGCATTGTCAAACTACTAAAGAAAACATAAATACCTTCAGGTTTGAGGGTAATCCCTCGTCATTGTTTACACATAAGATAGTGCAAGTCCTTCAGACAAGCTACTTGTTGTTCTTGCCTTACTTTTGTCCCCTCCTTCCCAACCTATTCTCTCCTCCCTAAACTCATCTTCCTCGGTTTTAATTCTTCTAACACCGCAAGCTCATTATTCTTACCTCTTAATTCCCATCGTCCGCAGATTTTAAGTAGAGAGTCTCGCCCCCGTCGCCTCCAGAGCTTCCACCTCGGCCTTCAGCAGAGCCGGAGCTTCCCATATCCTGCTTACTCCCACCAGCCATCCCCCTATGCATGCCGTCTCCGGCAGAGCCACGACTAAAATCAGGGAAACCTCCAGGCCCCAGTTGGCCGCTTCCTCCTGCACCACCAATGTCACCTTGCATCATGTGGAGTCCCGAGCTCCCGCCCGAACTCATGCCAAGCTGGCCGTGCAGGGCTTGTTGTTGGAGAGCTGTAAAAGGCTGCTGGGTGTACAACATGGAGGAGCGCGCAGCCATGAGCGATTGCGGAGTCATCTGCTGAGCTTGCTGGTGCTGTATGTAATGTGTTCCAGGTTGCATCATGCTACTAGAAGGATACTGCCAACAATTTACCAAATGTTCACAATTGCTTAATAAATGCACTCAATTTGTGTCATTAAACAAATGTTTAGGGGTTAGAAGACATTAACAAGTCACTTATGAATATCCTAAACATTCATCTCACTGGAATCTATCAAAAAGTTAGAAGCATGTGGATGTGGAGAATTTGTGAAAGAACTTCCCCGGTCTAGCAAGCTATCTTAACTCAACATGGGCAGATTAAAGAATAACTTTGGTTAGAAATCTCACCATACGATAAAGTACTCGTAGAAAAAAGTTTCAGTAAGTAGCTCACAGAAAATAACAGAAAAGCAAAGGACAAGTCACAGCTAATTACGTGGCAGCTACTAGCGTTAATTAAGTAGCAAGATTTTCTTGTTGGAAATGGAGATTATACCTGAGCATGCATTGCAGGAGGTTGAGGCTGAGAGTCAGCGATGGCAGCCAGGTACATCAGGTTTCGCTGCAACCTGGCCTGGTTCCTACATGAGTAAAAAAAAGAATAAATGATAAGTGATCCTTCTGACATTTAAACGGCGTGTATTTGGGAAGCAAGAAAAAACTTATTAGTTCCAACAGTTCCTAACTGTCTACGGTATAAATCTCTCACATGCTATAACAAAAAACAAAAGTATGCTATAATGTAAAGCTCTCACATGCTATAAGCATAAAACAAAAATATGCTACAATGTAAAGCTCTCACATGTTACAGAGTTTGAGTTCCAACTTGCTTCCCAAACACATTTCAAATCACTAGTATGACGTTACTTCACTGTGAATCTACTTGTCTTGTTTGCACTGGACTTAACCGCACAACTCCATAACGGTAGATTCTGAATAAATTCTCAAAGAACAATTCAATAATTTCTTTGGCGCCATTTCTTACAACTTTTACTAGCACTCAAAAGTAAATACCATGTCTGACATCTATAGATGATATGCACTGCAGAACAATGCCATGACAGAGAAATGGATTTTAAACAAAACTCTAAAAGAGCCATGACAAACATAAAATCTCCTATATCCTGTCAAAAGAAGGATCAAGCTTAGACTACGCAGTCCAACTAGCACCAACCAATTCAAAAGCAACCCAAAAGAATCATACCATGAAGTAGAACATACTCACACCCAATACAACATTGTTCGCAAATCCCCTGTACAAATTAGTTTTAGAAGTTAAGCAAATCTAGATATTGTATCTTTATTTCACCCTCAATAAAACTCTAGTAATTTCCAGTCTTCGACAGGAGTTTACCTCATAGTCAACCACATTCCGAGAAACCAACCAAAAAAAAAAAAAAAAAGTTACCAAGGAAAATAGAGATATATCTATTTCAAACTGAAACTAAGATGATAATGTCAGTAAGCACCGCATATATCCTGGTAATTATATCAATGGCCAATATGTAATATATATAGAAGAAATATTGATTTTTCTTAAACGGTACTTGTACATAGTAAGCCAAGCAACAGCATGCAGTTGGGAGAAATAAACAACATCAAAGCAACAGTCAATAACAGATGCTAAAAGAGAAAAAACACGTACTCTGCACATTCACTTAATTTCCCTGAATTCTGGCTCTCAACAATCTTCAGAATCAATGACTTGTTCTCATCCAAATACTGCAACAAGGTATAATCAATTCATGAACAATTAAAATAAAATTGCGGAATATCTTCAACATGTACTTTAATTAAATGCAGCATAAGCAAAAATTATAAGCAAAAAAGGGAAGTCCAGAATAAGTCTTTTTTTAACTTTTTTTAGGGAAGATAAAGTATGTCATGTATGATTAATTGGCTATCTGTTCCCAAAAACAGCCGCTTAGTATTATAAAAAGAAAATGAATATGGACTCAGAAACCTTAACTCTAGATACCAACAGTGACTTCAATGACATTAAGAGCTTCCTAATTATTAAAAAAGAAAAAAACTTTCCGATCGACTGCAAAAAATTTCATCACGAGGACCTAATGCCAGAAATGCTCCATAGTCCATATCACCCCTAGGGGAAGAGGTTAATCACACTAGAAAACATCAAATCCCTTCATTCACAATGAGAACTTAAAGCATTTCATCTGTTATTACCAACAATTTACTCACTTTCCACACAAATACTATGTCACATAACACCAGCAAATGCCTAGCAAAACCCTATATTTTTTCTTCACAGGAAAAGCTACCATAATCCCACATTGTTGTTAACAAGTTGTCACGTAAATTAACGTTCCCATGAGTTAATTGCAGCATGTGATATGTTTAAGACCATTTGAGTTCAAAAAATAAGGGTATAGTACATATACTATAAGTGTCATATGCTAATTTTAAAACTTTTATAAGCAACACAATGCTTAATCTTATGACACTGGGAGACAAGACAGAGATATTAGAGTTCACCTAAAACCCTATTTAAAAACAGTTTAAGGAGAGCAACACCTAACTAGCAGTTCCAACTTCCAACCTTAAATTCCTTGACCTAACTCCCAAAAAATGAGCAAAGTTCCAAACTTCCAAATAATTAAATGGCACACACAGAAAGGATATCAACTAGCTTTCGTCAACAATATTGCAACAGAAACCAAATATTTTTCCTTTTTTTTTGCAAAAATTAATATGAAACCATCTATAGCAAACAATACACAAGTAGACGGCTATAAAAAGAGATCAATAAGCAAAGAAATAAAGATAGCCATGTGACACCTAACTACCTTCATAAACAAGGTACTTCTAATTCATCGTTCAACAATTAAAAAAGGAGAGAGAGAGAGAGAGAGAGAGAGAGAGAATAAAGGAGCGAGAAGGCGCATTAAAGAAGCAGGCCCTGAACAACACCAAAGAAGAACCCCCAGCTACAATAAATACCCATTTGAAGAGACAAGCAAACAAAACAGGAAAAAAAAAGTCATCGCAATATACTCCATCAAGCAGACAAACTATTCATTGACGAGAGTCCCATAATTTTTCAAAGCACAAGGAAGCCACATAATCAACCAACATAACTCAATAAACAATAGAGTGATCCACATGAAGCAAAAATATGAACTTTTAAGATATAATATGTACTTTGTATTTCTATCTATCAAAACCCAAAAACAAACACCCAGTGAGCACTCATTGACCAATCAAAATTTGATTTTGGAAGAGGAAAGGGGCATCGGAAGGCAAGAAAAAGGAGAAGAAAACCAACAAAAGAAAAGAAGAAAGAGGGGGGGGGGAAGATAAGAGAGAGAAAAAAATGAAAAAGCAGAGAGAAAGTGGAAGAAGATAACCTGTTGAATGTGATCAGTAGTGACGTTGTTGGGATAATAGGCTGCCATCATGGGCTGCATCTGCATCAGGTGCTGCTGCATTTCAAGCACTCTCTTTATATATCCACACTTCCTCTCTCTCTCTCTTAAACTTTCTCGCTCTAAAGTCTTGAAACAGTGTTTTAGAGCTGAGGACACTCGCTGCAAAGAGTGCAAAGAGAGGTCAGAGACAGGACTAGATAGATGCTTTCACTTTTCTTTTCTTTTTTTAATTTTTTGTTTGGCCCTTTTTTCCCTCTGATTTCACTTTCTCTTCTCCTTACAATGACACAACCACAACCACAACCACAGGTAAAGGGGACAGTGAATGGGACAGAGAGAAGGGGATGAAATAGCCAGTTTTGAGTGAATATTATGAGAGGGAGGGAGGAGGGGGAAAAAAATAGAAACCAGAAAAAGGTAAGATTTTTGGTTTTGGGTTTTGTTGGTTGTGGCTTTGGCTTCCTGGGGTTGTGACTCGTATCTCTATCTCTCTCTAGAACCCAACTGATTATCTGTCCCTCTTTCTCTCACTAAAGAATTGAAGGGTCACGTGGTGATGTATGAGACAGAAGGAGAGAGAACCCCAGACCCTATTGATATACAATAATGAATCTACTCATGTAGGGGGTGTTTGGTAAAGTGATGAGTACTGCGGTTCCCACCACAAATTCAGTTATGAACAGTAAAAAATTCTCACATGCTACAATAACAATAAAAAAATTACTACAATATAAAATTTTTATATGCTACAATAAAAATAAAAATAATTCTCACTATTAATTTTCACCACCTTTCAAACATGCCAGCAGATGTTTCAGTAGCAGCGCTTGAAAAGCATGTCACATTTAACATAACAACATATGTATATCTACGTATTTTACATTTAATATATAGATATATTTATTTGGGTGTTGTGGACTGCTTCGGTCCAAGCTCTTTTGGTCTCACTCATTGATGTGATGACGCTCTTGCTTCTGTCAATAGATTCCAAAATGAGTTTGTCTTTGGTCTTCCCCCAAGCGCTGCTTCACCCCTCCCCCTAAGCGCGTGGAACACACCCGCGGTGTCAAGTATTTCTGGGAGAACCAGCCAAAATAGCTTTTAGCACAGTTATTACTTTTAGTTTTTTGTCTCATAAAATATATATATTTAAATTATTTTCTCAATTAATCTTTGATTTTAACTTAAAGATATCATCTAAAATTCACTCAAATTATAAAATAAGAAAATTTTATACTAAAATTTCTTACTTCAAAAATATATAAAATAATATTAAAATATGTGTTTTCTTGTGATATTTTTTCTCTTCTTATGTTTTAAAAGTTTTATTTTTTTTCTCTGTTACTTAAAAATAATTTGATTATTTTAAATATAAAAATTAACTACTAACTATGATAAAGCATGGATTTTTTTGTTAGATCTAATTTAAAGGCATATATTCGAAATATGTTTACTTTCTATTAAACGAGAATGGAAAGTAAGCAGTGATTTTTTAATGTGTTTACTTATAAATTAATAATGAAAGTTTTGTAAGCTCCACGTAATATAGAGGATGAGAAAAGAAAATATCAATCTTTGCATTTCCTTTAACATTGATTCCTTATCAAAGAGTAGGAGTTCTAAATTGCATAAATGTCCAAATTCAAATGCTATTAGTTAATGGCTATTAAGTTATTCATAAGTAAATTTTAGAAAGAAAATGAGATTATTTCGTATTACATCATTAAATGGATAAGTAAACACAAGAAAATAAATGAATAATCCTTATTCCAATTAGTTTTTTTTTTTAAATCCCATTACCTTTTCCATTACGTTTTGTTATGGTTTGGTAAATGTGCCTTCGATGAAATTACAAACCAAATGTTAGTTTCTCAATTAACGTAAAACAAAGAGTATTAACTGATAAATATTCCTCAGAGAAATTATTATAGGAACTATGTCTCTTCACCATGATAATAATTGTTGTTTTATAAAGTATTCGGCAAGTCGCTTTGAAAGAAAAATGAGTTTAGTACTCTAGAATGTAAGAACTTTACAACTAGATATTTTTTTGCTTAATATTGTAATAGCTGAGAGCTTTACACTGTTAACAATTTAAACTAATGAGTTTGAACCAGTGTATCAGATACACGGTTAGTAATTTTCTAACTATCTCATTTTCGATTGTATACTTAAATATTTGCATAGAGTGATACAATACTGCCCTATCTTTCAAATTAGATTGTTGAAAATTAATCTAAGGCTAAAAATAATTGCTCCAACTGACTGTTAAAAAGGACAATTCCAATCGTATAAGTTTTCTAAAAACAAAAGACTAGTTTCTAATAATTGCAAAATAATAGATGATTTTTTTTCAAAAAAATATAAAAATATCTTGTTTGGGATCTCTCTCATTTTCCTATACGATCCATGTTATATTTGACCAACTACTGATTCTACTTCATCTATGTTTTTAATAACCCATATTTATCGTGGCATGTTTTAATTCTCTTTTCTGTTACTTAAAAAAAGTGAGCCACCGGTTAAAGTAAAAGATATTGTAATTATTGTCTGGGCAATTAAACACTTAACCCGTAGTTGCAACGTCCAAATTGCAAGAGCAAAGCACTAGCAAGCGAGTGATATTCCCTCAAGTCAAGTGAATCATGCATAAAGAAGTCATATGCTTCTTTTATTCTTCTCTTTGACACAACTAGGCCATCTTGAACTTGAACCATATACCTCGTTCGTGAAGCAAAACATCACACTTACGATCCAACCAATTAGGATAAATTAATGAACTCCTTTTTAAAGAACAATTCATCCTTCACGGGCAAAACACTCAACTCTTTATTGTGCTCTCCGAGTGTCTTTCATCATCCACACTTGCCTCTTTGCCCAAGTCATCGTTTGCATGAGATGCTGCACATGAGTCATCTAATAAGTAAAATATATATATATATGTATATATATTTATATATTAAATGGGAAGTATATTTTTTAAATATTATATTTTTATAAAATAGGGAAGTAAAGGTTCCCCAAATTAAAACCCTAAACCCACACTAACACTAATTGGCCCTAAAATTGAAATTCATAACCTTAAAAAAAGCCCCTATTTAAAAAAGAAAAAACACAAAAATCCCCTAATTAAAAACCTTACCTAAGCTCCAAATCAAAAACACTAACTTCTTCCTCTACATGATGTACCCACCCATCTATTACTGTTGTGCTACCACCGGGACAAGGATGAAGGACAAAGGTTGCTCCGACAATCATCGCGACGGGGAACCCGTTGTAGGCCTCCATGATAAGACTACTTCATCCTCAGTGTGATGAGCTCGCTATTCCCTTACGACGGTGAGAACTATCCAAAACCTTTACAATTAACGGTGTCCTCCAGGGACAACTTTAAAAGTTTTTTTTTTTGACAATTCCATTTCTTAAATTTTCAGTGATTTTTCACTTGTTTTTAATCAAAATCCAGCCACTTCTCACAAAATGGGGAATAAATCCAAATGTAAATTTGAATTGATCTAACTTTTTAGCCCCAAATTAGGAGCAATAGCGGCTTCAAAATTAGTTTTTCACTACTACTACCACTTTCACGTATGACTTGTGTGTTTCGCGGTCTAAGTTTCAACTAAAATTTTTAGTTATTATATGATAAAGCTCTCGTATGTTATAATATAAAAAAATAAACTATAATGTAAAACTTTTATTATATTTTTAATTAAAATTGATTGAAACTACTGATTTAACACTTCCCAAACACTATTAAATATTTGCACAAAAGTGTCGTATTCAGATATCAAATGGCCAACTGTCTAAAAGCAATATTCCTCTAATTGATCTGCTTTTTGGGAAATTCCATAACCCCACTCCTTTTAAGAAAAAGAAGCCATTAATTCTCGGTAATCTCTAATTGAAAAAATGCCAATTCCAAAGCCAGAAGTTGTACAGCACTAATTAATGCAATTACACCTGATTTCCATTTTTTTAGCTCATTTCAAGTGCATAACCACAAGCTCATTACAAGAAACAGAAGAAAAAACAAACAAACAGGAATAAAAAAAAAGAAGGAAATTTTAAGTCACAAGAACCATAAGTTTGTTTAAGAAATGAGTTAGAATCGAAAGTTAGAATTAAAATATTATAGTATATATGTGAGAGCTTTACACTGTATCGGTTAAAATTTTTGTGTTGAAATGAATTTATTGAACAAAACCTATAACTGCCTCTAGGGCCAAAAAAGGGAAAAGAAAACAAAAAAAAGGTGCAGACTAGAAGTATAAGAGCCACCATTTTGCCTCAACAGAGTGAGATGTACCACTGATAAAGTGTAGCCACCAGAACTATCCCCTGCAGCCAGTCAAATGCATTATGAAGGGCAAAAAAAAAAAAAAAACCTTGTGAAAGTCGAACCAGATTAAATAAAGTTGCATGTTAAAAGAATCTGCACGAACAATAGATTGTTTTTTTCTAGTTCTAGAATGCCCAAAATAAAAAGATAGTTTAGTTGTCATTACGTGATAGTTTAGTTGTCATTACGTGACTATATACAATAACAAATATCAAAGCACTCTAGATTATGTATAGCATATTTATCTCAGTCGCTGCCCAGGATGGCTCTACTAGCCAATAGACAACCAGGGAATATATTTTTGGTCTTCTCCCCACTACAAGGAATCCTCAAACTCTTCAAAAAGGTTTAAAAAAAAAAAGGGAGGAATAAAGTGAACTATTGGATGAGGAGGATTACACTCAAAAGAAATGCTCACAAATTCCAACTATAGTGGAGACAAAGTGGTACCATCTGCCCACATGAGAAGGGTTTAGAGATGACCACCATTGCACCCAAAACAAAAGCAGGAGCTTACTGCTTTTTTCTTTCACTTTTGATAGTTAAAAGATGGAATTTTTAGGTATTGTGATAAAGTTCTTATTTGTGAATTGGATGGCATTGTAAGCCATTGGCTAATAAGTTGGACCTGTCTTGATAATTGTTAAGAATTAGACATCTTCAAGTTTTGGATAAGCAATATAATGGCAAAAAAATGTGAATAAGCACAAGATTTTTAATGATTCATCTTCAAAGAAAGAGTTACAATCACTTCTGTTACAACAATTCACCGTGATAAAAATTATTGTACCATGATAAAAATAAATATTACAAGAACAACACCCTTCTTCTCCAATATAAACAAAACTGGCACAATCATTTGTATGTGCATCACGGCAATAATTAAGATTTAAAACTTAACAATAATAAAAAGGGTAGTTGGGGATTTAATAGTGTAGGAAAAAACTCTACATATTAGATACGATTATAAATGCCAAATCATATCAAAATTATATTAGACTAAAAAAGTATGATGAACTAATAAAATCTAACCATAAAAAATTTACTGATAGATTAAAAAATTCTCTTAAGACACTATTCATATCTACTTAAGTAGGCGCCATCAGTTAGCATTAAGTTGTTGGTGGAATGTATGGTTGTAGTAACATTACAAGTCTTGCTTTAATAACTCTCTGGAGGATATAGATTGTAAATGCTTTGTCCAACATGTACTTATATTTAGCTAGTTTGCAGATATTGACGTAAATGTTTTCAGTCATTACATCTTGAAATTAGAATTTTACTGGGGACCCAAGAGTTCACATGCCCTCCCTACTGGTGATGTCCAGTCCATGTCCAACTGTCCCAATTAGGTCCCTCCAAAGTCAAAGTGACCCCACCATACTTATCCTGCACTTACACACTACCCAACAAACAACTTCCAAGGTGTGAGAAGGGGAGATAACCCATCTGCCCTCTGAGTGGGTCACAAGATCACTGAACCCATGGTCTCAATTTACAACAACACCAACAAAGAAACAGTGAAGTGAGCCCTTGGCTGGGTTTGTGGGTTTTGGCGTCTGCTCTGCCTCTTAAGGAGAGTGAAAAAGAAGTGTGTCCATTATCTGTGAGGATTCCAAAAAATGAAAACCCTCATTGGCAGGTGAAACGGATAAAAGAGCTTCGAAAATATCTATCTAAATACCTACCGATAATGCATGTTTCTCATCAAAAGTTAGACATATGATAAGAATCATATAGAACTAAAACTAACAAAATGCAATATGAATTAAAAAGTTTAAAACATGATCTTATAAGAAGAGCGTTTGAAAGAATATTTTTAGGGTAGGAATTATTATTTTCTCTTATCAATAATTAATATTAATTTTTTACCCGTCTAACCAATAGCCTATAAGTGAATTAACTTTGTGTCATATGTTGTACATTTCTTAACGAGGAGATTCATAGAACAGACAGTTAAAAAACCATTAAATCAACAAATCCTATAAAGAATAGCAAAAAGATAACTTATATTATGGATATTCTGAAAAAACAAACAAACATACTTATTTCTCGCAGATTCAATTCAATTCAAACCTATAATGATGAAAGGTTGGTGGTGCTCCCGGTTCCCCATACATGATGAGTGGTTGGGGTGTCTCAATTGATTTATGTACTCATATTCCAAGCCTGTCTTTTCCTTTAGCCCTCTTTTCCCAATTGCTTTTGTTGCCTTTCTATGTAGGTGCTTTGGGACAGCTAATTCACTCCCCCACGCGCTTTGCTCCACTTGGAAGAATTGGTGATTACTCACACTTCAGGAGTTTCTGCCTCTGCTATTTATATCAAACTTGTTCTTTATAGAATCCAGCTTCTTAACTAATACCCCAAAAACATTGTAATTAGCTTTCATAAACTCATTTAGAACATGGGTTATTGCTAATGAAAGATAATATTATTTTAAAAAAAAGAATCGTTTGGTATTATTTTTAAAGTAAGGGAAATATTTTTGTTTTAGAAAATGAAAATTTTTTAAAAATTATGCTAATGGTATTTTTAAAATTTTTACCTTAAAAAATGTGTAAAAATATTTCTAAACATTTTAATAATAAAACCAAACAGAGCCTTCTTAAGATGTTTGGGTGAAAAATTTCTAACCCTGAAATTTTAAAATACACGTTATTATAATATGTAAAAGCTTTATATTACAGTATATTTTAAATCTATATTATAATCTGTAATAATTTTACACTGCTTATGGTTTAATGTTTATGTCTACGTTTAAACTCTCCAAACACCTTAGGAGAGACTGTTACTGTAGTTTAGATGGTGAAATCATACTAAATTATCTTTTCAATAATATTACTTAAGTAGTATTGATACTCGTAGAGAATATTTCAATGGCACAAAAGAAGATTTTCTATTACTTAATTTCACCATTTGCCCGGCGAACAAAGATTGGTCGGTGACTCGGTGGCAGCAAAATACACATCGAATTGCTGAGATACTCAGATAGAAACGAAAAAGAAAAAGGACAAACTAAAAATAAAAATAAAAATAAAAATAAAATCCCATGTACGTGTTTGACATGCAGTGGCATCTGCAAAACATATTGACTGTTTGAAGAGCATTATCAACTGTTACTTTTTCAGCCCTTTTGATGAGCAACAGGGCTGCCCTATATGAAGCAGGGGAGGCACTGTTTTGCCCACGGTTTTGTTGCAGTCAATAATACAGGTAAAAATAATGATAATAATAATAATAATAGTTGACTTCCCAACGTCTACAGGACTTCACTAAACCAGTCGTTGTAAAAGTTGTGTAATAATAAACGGCCCTAAGATATTCAGGATCATGCAAGCCACTCATTTGCACATTTTAAGGGATGTTTGGCAAAGTAATTCTCACCATAATCTCAGTTATAAATAGTAAAAAATTTTCATATATTATAGTAACAAAAAAATAAATTTGTTACAGTAAAAAGTTCTCACATGTTACAGTAAAAGTGGTTCCCACCACTCTCTCAAACACCCTATTAATGTTTTTTTTCTTCTATGACAGGATATGGTGTAAGTTTTAAAACATTGAATCTAATCGAAATTAAATTAATATACTCTTTATACAATACAATTTAAAAACAAAGATCTATGAACTTGGTAGAAGTATACCAAAATCTTCTCATCTCTTTGTTTGTCAAAGACACACTTAGCAAGCTAGCATCAACTTTTTAGCCACAGCACAAAGTGTAAAAGAGTTGCTTCACTTTTTCTGTAATCAAATTTGGTTGTCCCCTTTTTGGATCATTTTCGATAAGTGGACCCCAGGGTTTTTTTTTTTTTTTTAAGAATTGAGATTTCATTGCTTAGATAAATAATATCAGAAACCGCATATGAACTTCAAAGGTTTAAGCCTTCTAATTTCATATTATGACATCAGTTATATGTAACATCTGCTGCAAATGTACTTACAAATTCATTGTTTGTGAAAAGGGAAACAACAGCAATTATGAAGAGAGAAGATGATCTTTTGAAGCTCCATTGAAAAGGGTGCCAAATTGTATGACTAGGTTTTTGCAGTCAATATTAATGGACAGCTATAATGCAATTGATCATGAGCCCCTCCTCTGACATGCTTCACATGTTTGTATTCTACCGCCCATTGACATGTCACACCAAATTCTTTCTACAAGTAACAATGCCATGGCTCCTGTTTGCCTTTCTCTCTCAATCCTTTGTAATTATATGTGCCTACTTAAATTGGTTTTTTCCCTTGTGCTGCCACCAACCATGTGACTGGCAAGAGGGGACATGTCCCACATACTTTTTTATAAGGCCTAGGTTCATTTGATAGGATTTTTAAAACAAGTAAAAATAATTTTATTTTAAAAAAAAATTGTTTTAAAAATTATATTGAAGATTTTTTAAAATTTTTGTCTTAAATATGTAAAAACATCTCTAAAACAGGGATTCCATGGCTATGAACAAACATAAAAAAATGACGTATCAAAATTTTTCCACTTTGGAATCTATTGTAGAGGGTGATTAACACTTGCCTAGAAAGTTTGGCGTTTTTGTCAAACTTAGAACCTCTTTCTATCATCTGTCCTTGTGATAAGTGAAAATGTATTACATAAGGCGTCAAAGATTGCATCAGAAGAGTGGGCCATTATCATGTATATATGGGGCCTAAATATTTCATGGCTTAGCCCACTGAAGGGTCAGTGGGTTTATTTAACTTCGATAGAAGATTAAGAGCCTATTTGATTTATAGATTTAAGTAAAAAATTTAAATAAAAATTTAAGTTTTTATGAAAAAAAAACTAAAATAAAATAATTTAAACCGTTATTTAAATCAACGAACCAAACGGGCTCTAAGTGCTCTGTCATGTTGCATCCATAGATCAACTTGGATGCAGAATAATAAAACATAATTCAAAAGACACCAATGGGGGAAAAAAGTAATTAGCATATCTCTTAATTTTTAGGGAATTAGTGATGGCAATAGTTTAATAATTTGTTAAATACTCTTAGACCCTCAAATGAGACAACAAGGTGCATGTGATTACAGGAATAACGTATAATGGTAATTTCACATTAAGCATTCATAAGATATAGAATTTAAATCTCTCATGTCTAACATAAAAAGAGGAAGAAGAGAAAAGAGATAGGAGTGTGTCCCATCGTGATAAGGCTTACTCAGTGGGGGCTCATCTTTATGTATCCAATCTCAACTCGACTGATCGGCATATATAATTATTTTATTATAGTTTGAATAAAGATTAACCCAAATACTTCTATGTACGTGTATATATAGGTATGTATATTAGCGTCTTTCGGTATACAGGAGGTGTATTTCCTCAAAAATAAAGTAATATTCAATAAGTTCTTAAAAGTGAATGTTAAGCAATATATACCACGTCGTACATATTGTTGTCTGTACATGAAACGTGCATAAACTGCTACCCCATAAATGCCCGTTTGTTTGTGTTCTTAAATTTTTTTAAAAAAAATTTTAAAATACTTTTAATATAATTTTTAAAAAAAATTTATCTTTTAAAGTAATTTTTTTAACATATTTTAAAAATAATACCAATAAATCCTAAAATTGGTTGAAACAACCACGTCAGTCATATGAGATGAGTACTAGGATTAAAGTGAAACAAAACACTTCATCATTTCTGTTTCCCTTCAGGACAGTTTGCAACATTTGTCCCTTTTTTATCTTTTTGTTTTTTGTTGCAAATAAAGCTGCCACGTGAATCAAGTTCTCATGACACCTTGTCATGCAAGGCCGGTTTGTTCTGCTTCTTTGAAATTTTGTTTAAGCTGCATGAATTCTTTAGATACTCATGACTCATCCAAATATGCTTGCGATAATATAGTAAGTATTAGTTACAAATGGCATAAACTAACAGGGTGTTTCACAATATTAGTTAAAAACATAGTTATAATTATCAAATAGTATAAAATTTTTATATATTATTATAAAAAATAAAAAATTATTATAATATATAGCTCTTACATACTATAATATTTTAAACTATAATCATAATTGTAACCATACTTTACCTGTAAAATAAAATTTATTATACGTAGGCTTCAAAAATGACAACTACACTTCTTTTCTCGTCATGATTTGCTCCCAAAGAAACGACAGATAATTAAAATGAATAAATAACGAATATTAGAACTAGTAAAAAAGAAAAGACAAAAAAAAGTTGCAATTTGTCATATCTATATATCTATCTATTTATCTATTTTTACATTCGTTTCTCATCCATATGGATGTGTGTACACTTGCATGGCGTTATGATTAAGAACTTGGCACTTGCTTTTGATTCTGACGTGTCATAACAATTTTGGTTGGCCCAAATTAGAAATTGTTATGACGAGGGAAAGGTGGCAGTGCATGATGAGAAGAAAGTGGATGATGCTTACCTACGTTGGTTTGGCTCAAAGTGCAACGCCCACGGCCACGTCCCAGAATAAACGTACGTGGGTTAGGGGTTGATGTTCCCTGGCCTCCCTTTGGGAGTGACTGAAACGACAGTGAGTTTTTCTTTTCTTTCGGTGGCCTCATTGCCAAAGTCTTCCCAAACCCATGTGCCAAAACAATAATACAAACGAAGAAGATTGAGCAGTAGATGTTTTTGTCGTGACACCCCATATGTGATGAAGAAAAATATAAGTTTATTAATATAGATGTGAGTATATGGTGTTTTGAAGAAATAGGAATTCTAAATTTGATGATATGTTTGTATGGCTTAATTGGAGGAGAGGAGTTCGCTCATATATATATATATATATATAAACGTTAGCTGTGTAAATGACTTAGAGGCGTTTGATGTTTGAACAAGAGCAGGTCAAAAATCAAGGACACGGGAAACTTAAAACTCCAACCAGGTAGCTACATTAGTTAATGCATTAAAACATGGTTGAAATGGTCCATATCTTGTGAAATTTTCATATTTTGTGCGACATGTCTCATGTGTGTATATATACGGGCTTGCTTTTAACAAGTATGTTCTCAGTGGTTATAATTCTAGTAAATATGTTTTCAGTGGTTATAATTCTAGTAAAAGTGTATATTAACAATAATATTTAATGATATATCGCGATAAAAATTCAATCTTATTAATTATTATAATTTTTTTGTTAATTACTCAATTCATTACCACTATTTGATTTATAACACATGGTTACCAATAACAGTGCCTAGAACCATTAAGCCCACATCATATATAATATATATATATATATATATTTTGCTTGGCACATGATATGAATTGGGTTTAGATGAAAAGATTTGCTTTGAACTTGGGTGTGCAAATATTAGATTTTTCTACTTACACCACAAAAAAATTCGACTTTTAGTCACAATAGTTTTTAACAAAATTTTTAGTTATAACAAAATGTTGTGACTAATATGCATTTAAATATAACTTTTAATTGAATTTTTACTATGACAAATTTTTAGCAACGAGATTGTTAATTATAGATGTTAATAAAAAGTTGTGACTAAAAGTTGTATATAAAAGTTTTTAGTCGCAATAAAATATTATGACTAAAAATTTTACTAAAAACCTATTGTTACTAAAAGTCTATTTTTTGTAATGTTAATTGCTTAATGTTATGTTAATTAAGAACGTCGCTTTAGTTCTCGTACACGAGGACTCAATATTGAGTTTAGGCATGATCCCAAATCGTTGTCTTATTTTTTATTGACGGTTCTAGGGAGGGCATGATTTTCAAACAGAACCCAATTATATGCTTAGATAACATATTATCATAGGTGAAATTCTTATCTTAATCAAGGCAAAAAAAAAAAAATGATCACCTTCCCTAATTAGAGAAAGTTTACTATATTCCCTCTGTTGTTGAGTAATTGAATTTTCATTCCGCCTTAAGACTGAAAGGAACGTTCTTTGAAAAAAAAACAAAACAAAACAAAAAAACTAAAAGAACGTTATTTCTCTTTATTTATTTTACAGTGTCTTTTGTGATTCACATCTATATTTCCAAAAATACAAAAAAGAATAAAAGAAAAAGAAAAGGAAAAAGGAAAACGTCTGTGTAATCGTCTTCTTATTTTCACTTGTGTCCAAAACAGGACGACATGCCTGACAATAGCATGCACCTTTGACTCTGTCTTTCACTTGGCTTGTATGCTGGGATAATGCTTTAGTACCATGAACCTATCTAAATTTTCTCACACCATTTACTTCTCAATTTTTGTGGATAAAATGGGCGGTAATTATTTATTATAACAATTGTAGAAAAAACCGTGGGCTATGATAGAATCCAACATTACAAGACGGAGCTTGAGCTACACTAGACATCGACCTGCTAATTTTGGCCCTTCAAAAAAATATTTTTGTCATTTTTTACTACGTGTTCGCCTTAAAATCTTATAAATTATACAATGGAGGAATAATTTTTAAAAGTATTTCAATTTCTCAATTTTTTTTCTTTAAAATATGCTAATATTTTAAACTTGAAACCCAAAAAAATTAAAAAGCCTTATGAAAACTTATATTTTTAAGACTTTAAGTTTTAAAAACTGAATTAAATTTTATTACATGTATAGTTCATTAAAAGAATAGATAAAATGGAGACAAAAATAAGGATAAAGTTTCCAAAAAAATATAATTAACTTGCAATTTAAGTCAAAACTTTTGTTATATTTCGCCCAAAAAAAAAGGTTGGCCCGCCAACGTATCATGGGCTGCTCGTGGTACAAGCAGAAACAACCCAAAAGACCAATTCCGAATCTTCAGATCAATCAAAGATTCAAATTATGTGCCTAGAATGGATAAATGAGATTCCAACTGCTAGGTCATGTTTGAATTTGGTAGATTGTAATTTGCGTTAGCTTTTGAGTTGCTAGCTTTTTGGCTCTTTTGTTACCGACCCTTTTTCCTATTTGATTATAACTGACAAATCTTCATATACATTTTATACCGTTTTAATTCTGTTCGAAAATTAGAAAACATATAATAAGACTTTCAATGAACCTTCTAAAGTCGAGAGAAAAATAGACTTGTTATGACAACCTTTAAATACAAGCCAAATCTTTGGATAAAATCAATCTTAGAAGTCGGTTCACCACATCAATTAGATAAGGTAGGCCTGACCTTTGTGGTAACTAGCAACTCAATTGTCTGTGTGCCCTGATAATGGGAAACAATAAAAAAATTCTTTTTTTATTTTTACGGCGAAAAAATGAAGTTTGCTTCTCAAGACTGGGAAGTTACATAATAAACAAGGGGGCTTCTTACCAGGACAAATGCAAAATTTCTTCTCCAAACAAGTTACTCCTAGTCCCCTTTTGAATCATAAAATGAAAGTTGAACGACGAAATTTAAGGAAAGACAAATATTTTTATACCTGCATCATCACACAGCTGGAAACAGCTTTTACATTGACACTCTTGATTCCCTTTGCTTACGTACCTTCACAAATCCAACCTACCAATCTTTTTCTCCCGCTCAATTTTAATCTTTTTCGTTTAATGTCCCACTCTTTATCTGTTGGCTTCGGAATGTATTCTTGGCAGCAATGGTTTATCTCAAATGTTAGATCAAGTTGAAGATCACCGATGTTAAATGACAAAATTGAATAGATATCACCAAAAGAAATTTATGGTTCTCAAGGATTCAAATAAGATTCCCAGCCATCTTTTTCTAGCTTCTCTGCTTATAACAAGACATCATTCCTTGTGTCTTCTTGATATTGACTCATTCTGCACATAGTTTAGCGGCACATCAACAATAAATTCAATCAATTTAATAGCTTTTCATTGTCAGCAAACCTGCGTTTGTGGCATTGTTTACAGCAACTGTTCCAACTGGGACGCCCCTTGGCATCTGCAGCATTAGCGCAAAAGAACGTTTAGGCTACTTAACCAGAAACACCAGAGGCATTGAAAAACGTCACATTAACACTACAAAATCAGAAGCTACTTTCATGCAGTCATGATGTGGCAATATACAGGGTATGATGTATCCATAAGCATGTGTGTGTAAGTGGGAATTAGTTTCTTCCAAGCAAGGTTATATTCACAACTCAAAGCTCTGACTATTTGCACACACTTTGTGCAAGCAAACACCTATCTCATGGACAAGAAAAAAATAGGGAAGAAGAATAATAAAACCCAATGGGAATGTGCAGCTTCCAGGCAATAAAATGTAGGCAACTGGATTTGTGCATTGTTACCTGCACAATTGACAAGAGTGAATCAATTCCGTCCAGTGTAGAAGCACGTACAGGAACACCAATTATTGGCAGAGGGGCAAGTGCAACTACCATACCTAAAATTTAAAGCCAGAACGGGAAAAACGTTAGAATTAGACAGAAAACGTAAAAAAACACATGGAGCAGAATTTTAATGAAACTAGCCTGGTAAATGAGCTGCACCATCAGCCCCCAACAATGATGACCTGAACACCTCAATCCCGAGCAGACGAGGTATAAGAAAACATCAACTCAGGAGTCCTGTGTGCCGAAGCTATCCGCACCTGCAATTCATAACATAGGAATCTTATGTTTTTTATAAAATGCATAACAACAGATGATCCCCAAGTCAAATGGTCATTTGGAAAAAGCTAACCTCATGAGGCACATCAAACATGCTTAAAATCTTTGCAGCCTCCTTCATCACAGGAAGATCTGAATCAGAGCCCATTATGATCCCGACACGTGGTGTGACTACAATTAGCAAAGAGGAAACAAAATGAATGCAAATAACAGTTTCCTAATTAAAATTTCGAGGTCAAACTTAAGCTCACTGCAACTGTTAAAAAATCATGAAGTTACAATGTTTCCAACTTTGTACTGCACTTCCTTTTCTTTTTTCTTTTTTTTTTGTCCTTATGGGACTTCCTAAGATTTGCATCAGACACAATGAAGGAAAATTACAAAAACCTCCAAGCGGCTTCACTTTCAAGACAACATGCCAAATTACAAAGCCCCCAAAAAAACTAACCTGCAGACTGACAATCAAACCTTTCTGTGCTCGGCATTGACTCCAAACGTTTCTCCACATCACTCATGGAAGGACCAACAATGGTGATATGACCGATCTTCCGTTGCTTCCTCATTCTGGCATATTATTATGATAACAAAGTATTAATTATTAAATAAAAAAAGGAGTGGCTAGACATCAAAAAACCATAAATAAGCAGAACATTACCTGGCTTATCATACCAATGAACAGGAGCCCTGGGAATACCCAATGCTCGTCCGATAAGTTGATTGGCTAAAATGAAACCACAATCTCCCTCATCTTCTCCAAGTAAATTATACATGATTGCAGCAGAATTTTTCATCGATGGATCACCAAGTGGAAGACCCACAACAGCCCTCAAATGTTGTTCAAACTGTGAGGTATAGCAAGACTCTATTCTGTGGTGACCACTATTATGAGCTCTAGGAGCTACTTCATTTAGTAAGATCTGATGAGAAGTCATGGGCATAAATAAGTGAAAGTAGAAGATGGCAGAAACTAAGACTGAAAAATTAAGCAAAACAACAACAACAGAAAACTTAATGAACTAAAAAAAAACTTATAATGACTAATGAATAAACGCTCTACACGATTGGTGATTGAAGTTGAATTACTACCTGGCCATCCTCTGTCAAGAATAACTCAACTGCAAACACACCAGCACCTTCTAATGAACTAACAGCTTTATAGGCAACCTCAGTAGCCAGCTTTCTAGTCTTCCACGAGACATTTGCAGGTGCCTTGACTATATGACAAATATTTTCCCTAGAGACAACTCCACAGTTATGAGTGAATTGATTCAATACAAGTCAGATATCCGGAACATTGGTCAAATAAATTCACAAAATTTTAATTACTGCTTGGTGACAGATATGCAATGTTGAATCTGCAGTTTACCTGTGAATAGTCTCTACAACTGGATAGTATAAGATAGAACCATCTCTTCCTCTTGCCACAATGACAGCGAGCTCCTAGAGTAACATTTAAAAACAGTGGTGGGAACTCTACTGTAATCTCCAAATAATAAAATTTATATAGAACTTAAATTGTCCATCATGACATCTGTTGGCAAAAGGTAGAAGCCAACCTGCACAAATGGGGCCCATTTCTCAACATACAAACCACGTTCAAACCCTCCAAGAGCTGCAAAATTGCAAATCTTGAAAGTAATTAAAGGTTACAAACTCTATCAATCGAATGAAAAGAAAGCATGAAATAACTATAAGGATATAGGTGAGAGAAATCACAAGAGACTCATCACAATGGGCATTCATTTATTTATTCTATTGGGTCCTGGCAACTTGGCAAGCATGGTTTTACGATGATTTAATAATATTCCTAAAAGACATTGTTAATAACAAAACAGAAACACACCAACAATGGTAAGCAAAATTTTGGAGGAGCATTTTACCAGAAACAGCAGTAGAAAGCTCATCCTCACTTTTCGCAACAGCATTTCCACGCCCATCATAAGCTAACCTTTTACTCTTTATCATAAGAGGATAGCCAAATAGTTGTCCTGCTTTCTTGGCACCTTCAAGATCATCTATCTAACTTTGCCATGTTATATAATGAACAAATTGTTAGAAGGACAGATATAAATAGCCATTAGCTGTCATCTTTCATACAGATGCATCAAAAGTAAACAACCTCCACAAACTCGAGAAGTGGAATGCCATGCTGAGAAAAATGAACCTTCTGGAGATGCTTATCCTCGGACAAGTGTAAAAACAAAGTTATATTTGATCATGAAAAAAGTTCCCATGTCTAGATCAATAATTAATCACAGGGTAATGGATGAATCCTGTATGTCACTATCTGTAAACACATTAAGCACATAAAGGGGTTTAAAATTTGAGGCGTTGTAAACCATTACGAATGGCTTATTCTTAACGTATCCAAATTATTGCGAGAAAGCTGGAATCAAATTTTAAAATAAGGTGAAATAAACCTGAATTATTCAGATTGTAGAGACTTTCGGTTCGCAATCTACTCCTTGTTGCTCAAGTTTCGCCAATGTTGCAACATCCACAAGTTCAATTTCGACAGTCAACACCCCACATCTGAAGACAAACAAAAAGGATTAGCATACAGACTTAGAAACAGAAACTGTCATGAATTTAGCGAATACATGCGAAAATAACCAAAACCCAATTTTCCAAAAAAGTTGAACCTCTTAGCAAATTCTTCAACTGTAGCGCTGTCATAAAAACTTCCAACCATATGATGGTAGGAAAGTGCACTTGCAGGGAAATTCTCTTGCGGGTCCAAAACCATGACTTTGATGGCCATTTGTGATGCAGCTTGGCATAGCATGCGACCTAGTTGACCTCCTCCAAGAACACCAACAATGGTCTCGGACAATCCATGCACAGGAATGTCATCTTTCCTAAACGCACATTCAACATTCTGGGTTAGAATTTTGTACCACTACTACTAAAATATAATATGCTTCACAAAAATCATTATAATCTGCTTCTGCTTCTCAGTAATGATGTAATTCTGAATAAAAGCTTTTGAAAATAGAACTTAAAAAGAAAAACATATGGCTTGTTTACTAGCAAATGAACACTTAAAATTGAAGCTATGAAAGAAACAGTCATAAATGAAAACGAAAACTTTAGTAGAAAAGCCTGGTAACCTGAGTGAAATCTCGTGAGAATCGGATAAAGCTCGGCAAGCGAAGACTGGACTGGGATTCCAATGATTCCGCTTTAACACCATTGAAGAAGAAGACGAAGAAGAAGCAGAGAATGGTTTGTGTTGTTGTTGTTGTTCCATGTGGAAAGCTAAAGTGGTGGTTGTGGTTGGAGAGAATAAACGAGGCCTAAAGTTAAAGCTCAAACCGAAATCCGAAGCGAGAATAGAGTCGCGGAATGAGCTCCGTTGAAGCATCTCGTTTCAAAGAAACCAGAACCACCGCCGTAGTTGGCGTCGTCTTGTCGTCTGCGAATTTTCTCTCTTTTTGCTTCCCCTTCTGATTCTCTCTACAACACACACAAGAACCAACTCTTTCTCTCCCTCGCTCTGTGTTTCGCTCCTAATGGACCGAATCACGGTTTTGGGTTGGGCCGCCCTTAGTCGGACTGCAATGATTGATTTGGGCGTGCAGGTCAAGTCCACACAATGTAAAGAAAAAAGGTTAATAAGACAATTGGCCTAATTACGTTTATTGAATTAAAATATGACTCTAATTTATAAAAATTCTATAAATATCTTATAATGATATCATTAAAATTGTTTATATGCAATTATATAGTACTATATGTGATAGCATTAAGATAGTTACTATATCATTAAAGACATATTTAAGATATTTTAAATATTGTGTCAGATTTTAATTTCATAACAATAATTTGTATACGTATTGTAATTTTTTCAAGAAAAGGGTCAGTGAGAATTCGATAAGAAAAGGGTTAATCCGAAATCTAAAAATTTCTAAAATACCAAAATTGTCCTTCTTTTAGTTCTCCGACTATCTCTCGTTGTCGAGAACAAAGCGAGAACAGAGTTCGCCTGAGTTCCACAGTGCTACGAGTTCTAGGCGCCTCTGTGCAGGATCTTCCCCGACACAGGAGAAGGAAGAAGTGGCAAGGAGAAGGAGAGAGAGTGGTGGAGGTGGGAGAAAGGAGAGAGGAATGAGGAAAAGAGTGTGTGGTAGTAAGAAAGGGCAATATAGCCTTTATACAGTAAAGAGACAAAAAAGATAAAGTATTTGATACTATTATTCCTTCAACTTGTTGTACATTTACAATTTTTCTCCTGAATTTTTAATTTTGATAAATTATCTCTTGAACTTATAAATTTGTAGCAAATCATTCCTACAATTGATAGCAATTTTAGTTATTGACAAAACTTGAAATGTATTTTACACATGAATAGTTGATTATTGACATAAACGGTCATTTTTATATATTTGAGTTCAAATTTATTGTGATTAATATTTTTAATTTAGTTTTCATCAAAATATAAAATTTTAAATTAAGTTTGTTTTGAATATAAATATGGGCTAACATTTACATGAAAAAAATCTTTTATACTCTTAATTAATAATCTACGTAAAAATTACATGTCAATTTTAGTTAAAGACTTAAAATTGTTATTAAGAAGGTAATTTGCTACATATTTGTAAGTTCGTAAGACAACATGTCAAAATTAAAAATTTAAGAGGTAAATTACAAATATACAACAAGTTTGAAAAGACAACAATACTAAATACCTTAAAATATAATGTATTAAAAAATAAAAAAGTGCCATAACCCTTTAATAGGGCAAAATTTGAAAAAAGGGTAAAAAAAAAATGAATTAGGGAAATGACCTCTTTTTTTTAGGAACCAAAAAGCACGTTTTTCTGAGCAAGTAAGCTGTCTTAGTTTTTTCAGAAAGATAAGAAAAAGAACTGTAACAAGGTAAGGAACCTATACAAATAAAAAAAAAACTAAAAACGTTTTTATGTCCAAAATACTTATTTTTTGGTGTAAAAAAAAATAAAAAGATCATTGACCCAAAAAAATTTTCTCAAAGAAGAAGGTTAGTTTTAAAAATCTCTCCTTTAATAGTTAAGAGACACGAAGCGTAAACGGTGTATGCAAAAAATGCTTTTGTTGTTGCATGATTTGGATTTGAGAGTGAAACATTTGTAAAGAACAAAGGAGAGAAAATAAGGACAATGATTTTGAAAAATAAGTAGGATATTTTAAGAATTCTAAAACTATTTTTGTAAAATACATTATCAATTACAATATTTTATATCCTCAAATTTATTTGTCAAATGTTATTAACCTCTCAAAAGGTGTTATTATTCTCATTCACGAGAAAAGGAGGGAAAAAAAAATCAAAGTCCATATTCATTTGTTTCTTTTTTTTTTTTTTACATATATGCTAAAAAAAAAGGGGTTTGGATTGATTTAGGCCACTAAGAGGTTATTTGTTTAGAAAATTTTTTGGATTCTTTAAACTTAAATTTGAATTCGAGTATTAAAATTTGAATAGGTGTTTATTTCTTCCAAAATCCTTTGAATTCTTTGGATTCTTTGGCCATTAAAAATTCTTTGAATACGTGTTTATTTCTCCAAAAATATGAATTCTTTGAGTATCAAGAATCAAAGTTTTCAAAGTTCTAACGCCCTCTTAAACTTTTAATACTCGGATATCCTACTACAGTAAAAACTAAAATTCTCTATTTTATATTTGAAGAAAACAAATATAACTTATTCATTTGTTATCCAATTGAGATGATTATTTTTTCATTATGTTTATAGTGAAGAAAAGAATAAATTAATATCTATATTGCATATTTTTTTAAGATCATTAACATTAAAATTTTATTAAATTTATTGATAAATTAAAAACTATTTTCACCACTTCTTCAAACACAAAATCTAATTTTATTTCATACTCAGATTAAAACTTAAATGCACATCTAAACATCAATTTAGATAATAATTTAAAACACTTACTCAAATCCTAATTCAAATTATACTAACTCCAATCAAATCGTTAATTAGAATTTATTTACCAAACCAACCCTTTAACTAATTGTAACAAATACCACCTTATATTATCTTCTTATTTTTGTGGTACCAAATATACCCTCAACAAACACAACAATCAAATAAAAATAATAAAAAGATAACCAGTTGAAAAATTAAAAAAAAAAAAAAAAAAAAAAAAAAGAAAGAGAAAACGTTCGATCTCTGGTGACTACTTCGAGAATCTCCGGCGGACCTCTGTCGTCACGGTGGAGGACTGTGGCGTCGGATCTGCTGTGGGAGAAGAACGAAGACGATCTGGTTGCGCGCGGCTCCCAATGGCGACTCCCGAAGGCGGCCGTGCTCGTCACATGGCTCTCGAAGGCGGCTCCCGAATGCGGCTCCAGCTAGTTCTTGCTCATCGCGTGGCTCCCGAAGACGTGACAAGTGGCTCGTGCAGGTTGGTGCTCGTCGCGCGGCCAAGTCGACTTCACTGGCGAAGTGTTCGGCTTGGACGGAGAATTGAGAGAGAGAGGAAAGGGAAGCAGGGTAAGAAAGCTAGGGAAGAGAGAAAGGGGGGAAGAGATGGCTGGGAAAAGTGAGGGAAAGAAAAGAGGAAGAAAAAGTGGTTGAGTTGCAGAGCGGAGGCGTGGGAGAGGAAGAAGCAGGCAGGAAGGGAAAGAAAAAAAAAATAAAAATAAAATAAAATAATAAGCCCTACGCTTGAGGGTAATAATGTCAACACAATAAGACGCTTTCAAAGTCTGGGGCAGAATTTTAAAAAGTTTTTTCATGTGGGGAACATTTCGATCCGACCAAAAAATGTGTGGCACTATTCTTAATTATCTCTTCTTTTTTTTTTTTATTCCCTAAACTAAATTAATCATAAATTTGGGAAAAAAAATCGTTTATGTATATTTAACAAAATAACATGTTTCAGTAAAGAAGACCAAATATGATAAAATAATCAGAACTTTTTTTCCCAAAATATTTGAAGCAGGATTTGGTTTAGTACCTATGCATGTAGAGAAAAGAGATTACAACTTATAAAATCCATTTACCAAGAATATCGCACCAACTACTTGACCTAAATCTTGTCTAATACAGTATACACAAAAATAATTACTCACCCTCGTACAACCAAATCCCAACCCCACTCCACAAAAAAAAAAAAAAAAAAAAAAAAAAAACCACCACAAAGTGAGCAAACTCAAACCCTTGTATCTTGAAACAGCCTCAAACAAAACCCAAAAAAATAAAAATAAAAATAAAACGTCACCAAAACTCTTGTAATTGAATAAAATGCCAAAACACTCCAGTTGTTAAACACACCCAAAAAAGGTGAGGTACAAGGATTTTCTGACGCATGACTCTTTTGTATTAATGACATCCTTTGGCTTATGAGAGAACAAGATAGTGAATGCTGTACATTTGAAGTCGGTATCCAAAAGCAGATTTATTTGGACTTGTTTTGTATGTTTTCCAACTATGGTTTTGTCTCCGAAATATGATGATGTCCTTCCCAACATGCATCTGATAAATTAGCAAAGCAATAAAACATCATTAGACAATGAGAGAAGAAACAAATTGTTGTTCAGCAAAAGCTTAACCACAATTGTACAAGAGAAAACAGCTTCTATCTCAACAGGCGTTGAAACATCTTCAGAGATTAGAGCTAAATTAACAACAGAAGAACACTCAATAAATTTATTTCAAAAGCAGTAAATGACAAGATAGCAATATGGAGTTTTAAAGAACTCACTTTGTCATGAAGTTTTCAACAGCTTAAGCCACAGTTTGATCTTTCCTCATAGCAATCTTTCGTAATTCTTGCAGGTGAGAAGCTATCTCCTGAATGAACTGGAGCCCTTCCTCGCCGTTTCTGAGTGAGTTTACCGCGTGTTCAAGAAACTTCCTGTCCGCCTCTAGCACCTCCAACCTCTTATTCAGACCCGAAACCACGACTCCAAGTGAAGCCATATCAGTCGGTTGAGATAACTCTGCAGTGCTTTGCTTGCCGCTATGGAATTCATCCGTTTCCCTTCCATTCAGCTCGGGATTCTCAAGAGAGGAATTGTGTAAAACCTGCCCAGATATGGACGCATCGTGTTTTGTTGGTGAAATGGTCTTGTCTGCTCCACTATCTTCTTGAGCCTTACAATTAAGTACTTCTAACTCACTGACCCCACCTGTTCTATTTTCGGAATAATCATTTTTGGACATGTATGTGCTTGCTTCATCATTAGAAAGATGATAAAGTGTTTTCTCTAACTTCTTTAAACATTGCAAGACATATTGCTTTTCATCTTCAAACTCTGGTAATGAAGAATTCACGATACCACTATCCGCATTTTCAACAGACACGCCAACACCTTCAGTTTTGTCATGGTCACGAGATTTTCCTGAAATGGGGTGTATAAAAACACTTGCACTTGCATTATCTCTAGTACAAAGATATTCTGAGATATCCACTCCGATATCTGTTATCTTCACATCACAACTTGTCTCAGATAGATTCTCCAATACTTGCTCGTTCGGAAAGTTCTTCCTATAATTTTCAAGCTCTGCTTCCAGATCTTGTACCTCCTTCTCCTTCTCGGCAAGAAGATCATTCGACTTTTGCAGCTCATCATCATCGTACTCAGCTTGTTCTTCCATCATCCGAAGGTACTGTAGTGCTTCCATATGGAGCGCCGCCTTCTCCTCCTGTAGTCTTGTTATCATGGCCATGGCTTGATTCGTAGCAACGGCTGAAGCATTTCTTTCCTCCTCCAACTCCCTATATAAAGCAGCCATAAGTTTCTTATCATGCTCAACCTGTCGTTTTAACCGATCCACCATGCTCTCACCCTCAATTTCACTGACAATACTTCCATCCATAGACAGTCCAGACTCGTTCCTTTCAAGCGAAATCCTCTTTTGAAGTATCTGCATTCCAATAGAACTAGAAGAATCCAAAGTCTTTGAATCGTCACTATGTACAGACAATTTTGGACTAACGTCATGACTAGATTGCTCAAATCCTCGATTGGCAGATAATTGCTTAAGTAAGATTTTCAAGTCCTCACTAACTCTTGAAGAATGCCATTGCTCGGCAAGCGCACCCGATAACTGTCTTCCTCTATTATCAACAGCTAGTTTGTAAGCATCCCCAAGATCCAATGAATTGGTTACCTGCTGTCCACTATCACTTGCAACGGTGTTTGTTTCCAAACCTGTTTCAGTTCTTGTGCTTGGCAGAGATCCTCCCTTAGAAACCTCTCCACATTCTGCTGCAGATGTTTGTGGAACTTCGCCAGTTGTTCTAACATCTACTGAGAGAAATCATCACATACATGAGAAGGGACAGAAATAAATAAAATCTAAAAAAAAAGAACACTAAAGAGAACAAGAAGGTGCTTTAAGCAGAATCTTTTCATGCAATCAAATCTCTCTGAACTTCACAAGTTCGGTAAAAATAAATAAATAAATAAATAAAACAGTAGTATGTTTTCGACTTTTTCTGAAATGACTACTTTCAAAACAGATCAATAGAAAAGAAACGTAAGAAAAAAATTCTTTATTTTGATTAAGAAAAAAGAACTCACAGCAGTTTCTTGATACTTCAAGAGGAGTTTCTATTGCATCTGATGGGGGAGCAGCTTGAAGAGTTGCTTCAGTTGGCATGGGGGTATCGGCCTTGTTTCCAACTTCTGGCCTAGGGGTGTCAGCCTTGTTTTCAGCATCATGCCGGTCAAGTTCCTCAAATCCATGCCCATTATCAACAGTAAGTTCTTGAGGTTTACAATCAAGAGGCTGAATATCATCCACTTGTACATGTGACTCCAAACGTGAAGGTTTCGGCCAAGAAACTGGATCTAGCACTTTCTCTGAGGCCAAAACATCATCTCGAGTTTCAATTAGAAGCTTGTTGCATTGAACAGAGAACTCGTCCTTGGATTGCCCAACAGAAATGGTAGATTCCTGAGGTTTGTTATCAAGAGGCTGAACAGCACCTACTTGCACATGTGACTCCAAAAAGGAAGGTTTCATCCCAGATGCTGGATCTAGCAGTTTCTCTGAGGCCAAAGCATCATCTAGAGTTGCAACACAAGGCTGGACATATTGAACAGAAAACTCATCCTTGTAGTCATCAGTTTTATGAATCAAAGCACTTACACCACCACCATCATCATCAGAAAGGAGAGCTTCAGATTCAGTATCAGAACTTATCTTCAGCTCTGTATATCCAATGTGATACAAATGGTCAAGCCCACGGTTTTTCGAAAGAGTAGTGGTAACCGACAGAAATGATCTCTCTCGTCTGTTCTTCATGACCTCCTCCCGATTATGATCAATGGCACCCAAAAGAGCCGTCTCAAGTTCAGCAGCATTTGAACCAGCTAATCTCGTCTGAATCAATTCCTGAGCATGGCCTCTTGGAACCCATGGCTGATTGCAACAAGCACAATGCCTTTTGCTCAAAGAACCAATATTATCATCACCAAGTAAAGGGTCTTCATCAAAATCAGAGTTGACATCCTCACCCAATTTACCCACTAACAATCTGTATGTTTCAGCATTAGATTTATTAATAGTTGCAAACGAAAAGAGGCAACTTTCACATATCTTATGTACATCTACAAGCTTATTGTGAGTGTGGCAAAGAACCAATGAAGAAATCTCTGACTTGTGATTTTTGCACATCAAGTCCCAATAGTATCCCATCTTCTCTTTTCCTAAAACATGATCGAGTCTTGAACATAGTAGGCACGGCGTTTGCAATTTGCAGCCATGAGCAAACTTTGTAATCACATAAGAAAATACGGCGTCAAAGAACAGAAAAAGGATTAGCAACCATTCCATAAGAGCCGAAACCAGAGAGGCGAACCAACCATGGGATGTTTTCTGTGGTTTAGCAGCAGATGAAGAAGTCCCCATGGCAGGCATGTCCGAAGAAATTAAGTAACTTTGGAAGAAGAAATTGATTGCTTTTTATTGGTAGTTGAATAAATTGATTGCTTGAGACAAAATAAAGTCCAGTCTTCCCAGTAAGAAATCGGCAATTTGAGGTGAAATGTGACACTGTAGCCAAAAGTAGACAACATAGAAATTCAGAAAAACTTGGGAAAAATCCTGAGTAACATCAGATCATAGCTTATATCATAATGTTTTGACATGGCAGAAAATTTTCAAACTCAAATATTTAATCAAAAACAAAAATAATTCCTGACAGGAGCCCAATATCACATATAGCTTGTAGCATGAATCCAATCCAGTGTAAAGAAAATAAAAAGTCAAAGTCTATGTTAACATATACCAAAAGCATAGATAGAGACCTGTTAAAAGCTATGGAAAGTAAATAAATCAGAGATTTACTGGGTCAGATCTTCATAAGATTATTACCCAGTTAGCATAGGAAATAAGGAATTACAGAGCAAAATAATAGAGAAATTCTTTTGAATGATCAATATAACAAATACCCAGAAAAGAATAACCCAAAAAAACTTAAAAACACAAAATCGAGAAATTAAAACTGGGATTGAAATCATGAGATCACTAGCCATCATCTTAAGGCGCTAACTTCAAATTCCGAAGCTGACTGGGAAAAGAAGAAAAAAAAAAAAACTAGCAAATAAAACACAAACTCAATCATCGTACATATAATTAATAACCTCAATAATTGACCAAAAACACTAGACAAAATAAAAACAGAGTCACAATTCGAGGGGAAAAAAAAAAAAAACTTCAGAAGGCCAACCTGTTCATGTGAAAAACAGAAGAAGAAAACCGAATATTCAGAGGCAGAGCTTCGAATCAGAAAGACCCATTTCCCCAACTGTTGTAATGAAAACAAATAAGCCAAAGTTTGTTTCGTGATTGAGTCATCAAAATGAATTATTATTATTATTGGAAAAAAGAAAAAGGAAATAGGCCCGACCGAAAGGTTGAAGCTACCCAATTTTCCATGCGCACGTAGTATTCAAATTTCATATATAAAGATATTTTTTTGGGTGTTAATTTATTAAAGAAAAAATATAAAAGTAAAAAAGTTGGAATTGAAATAAAGGCCGACAGTGCCAAAAAGTCGACTGTAGAGATTGAAGATGAGAGAAAACGACAACGATACCGAAAGTGCGTCGAAGAGAGAAAAAGATAAAGAAAGAAAATGGAAGGAAAAAGGATAACGAACAGCAAAATATAAGGGGAATTTGCTTTTCCAAAAAGTGGAAATGAAAAGAAAACTCGAATGAAATGAAGACAAATTTAGCATTATGGAAGGAAATCTTTATTTCAGAGGCTTTTTTTTTTTTTTTTTGAAGAAATTGTTTCACACCTTTGGTGTTGTGTTGGGAAGGATGTTTGCGTAATTTAGAAAATATAAGGGGAATTTGTTTTATGTATCATAATTATGAATGGAATACTGAATTTAAAATCTGTAGTTTTTTCAAAATTATTTATGAAAAATATGAAATGGAATCATGAATTTGAATATGTTTGAGATATTTTCATATTATTAGAAAATAAAATAAAAATCTTTTTTAATGAATTGTCAGATTCTTTAATTAGTATTTAGTTTTTATAGATTAGATTAGAAACATTACTTAATCCTATTACCTATACTTGTCATGGAATTTTCTGGAAAATGTAACGCTCCTATATGGGTTAACAGTTTTTAAATAAATAAAATAAAAATTAAAAAATAAAGATAAAACATCAAAGTAATTTACCCGGGACTTAAATAAAAACTCTCAAAATAAAAATAAAACATAAACAAATAAATAAACCAGAGTTTAATATAACACCTTAAATGTTAATAATATACAACTGTCATCATCATCATTTCAACCCTCAACAAATCTTAATACAGTCACAGAAAGTAACAATTGATGCTTACATTATCATGTAGATCATTCTTTACATTCGAAGCAATTCCAACGTAATATAACTACATACCGGGTGTTTGGCAAAGTGGTAGGAACTACGGTTCCCACCACAAACTCAGTTATGAACAGTATAAAGCTCTCACATGCTACATTAACAATTAAAAAAATTGCTACAGTGTAAAGCTCTCACATGCTACAGTAAAAGTGGTTCTCACCACTGGTTCCCACCACCTTCCAAACACCCTAATAGCTTCCTCAACTATTTTTCTTGTAACCATCTCACACTTAGTGAATCTTGAAAAGAGGAAAATATAAGGGAATGAGCGACAACATGCTCAAATATAAGGGAATGAGCGACAACATGCTTAGTAGAGAAAACCATTACTCACCTGAAGGTTTTATTCTTTACCACATTAAATCTGCATGGTTAGTTAGTTTTCATCATTATCCCAATTTATGTGATTTATTATGATTATATTCCGTGGATACCATGGTTAATCATTACCAAGTTTATATATATATATATATATATATATATATACAATATTAATATTCATCATTATTCCTAGGTATCCACATTACATAAAGTATCACTTAACTTATCGAAACCCAAATGGGCGTGCTTGGCTACCCTTCAAACATTCCGAGGGTATTCCGGTGAGGGGACATTAAGCCTTGAGTCCTTACCAAGTCGATTCTTATACAGTGTGTTCTGAGACTTTCGACCCAAGGGAGCGTCATCACCTCCCCCTATTTTACCTTTTAGGATATTCGTGCCCAATGACGTAACCGCCGTCCTCTTCACGTCTCACCATTTTTCAATATTCCATCATTATTTATAGAGTCAATTTTTCTAACCATGCTTCCCAATTGATAACAACATATGTTAATTCATTATGTTCCTCGCTAATCAATACAAGGCGAGTTCATGTCATAGTTTCATATGTGATTTTCATATAATAGCAGTTTAACATAGATACATATATCTTATGGTAAAACAATCAATTTTAATTCTATAAAAACCTCACAAAAGATGAATAATAAAATCCCTACCTTTCAAACTTCTCACCAATCTTTTAATCTCATCATTAATTAATGTTAGCTCCACACATCCTTGATCTTAAGTCGTGCATAAAGATAATTAAAACCAAAGCACAACATTTAACCACATCCATAAATGAATTATGTGTAAATCTACATATTTTAATTTCTAATAAGATTCATAAATCACTTAGGATAGTATTGGAAATGTTGCAAGATATTAAGGGATTAGAAGGTGATCAAAGTTGGGTTCACTATCTACAATTAGCACATGGGTTAATAGGTGGTTTACTTAAGGTAGACGGATGATATACTGCTACTAGTAGGTTTACTAGTTTCCAATATGAGAATTAAAAAATTCATAAAAAATAAAATACAACTCCGATTTAGGCTTATGATAGCTCGTTGGAAAGCTTAGGATGTCTACTTTTTAAATATGCAAACCAATTTATAAAATTCATTTTCATCTAATTCCAGAATTTCAATAAAGGACTACTGCCCATGGAGATAATACAAGGTTTATGGAAGGTTAAGTTTCTCTTTAACCCAAAACATATTATTCTTGTTCAAAATCTCAAAACCATTCCAAAATAGGCAGCATGCATTATATAATTACAATAAATATTTTCTCATGAGTTTTATACCAAAATCATCATCAAACCAAAATAAAGGTTGGTTGTCGGTTTCAATTCAAGGCTCAAGTTTTTGTTCATAAATGCTCAAATATGCATGCTAACATAATTAGAAATTTGCATGAACTTTGAACACGAAAATTATACATTAAATATGGAGAAACACATACTAAAAACCAAGTTTGAATTAAAGAAATTCTACCTCAAAACTCCTTTGAAAAACACCAAAGTTCGGGTAAAAATCAAGCTTAAATCGACTCCAAAATGGCTTAACATAGCTGGGAATTATAGTTACTTTGGCAGCAAAGAGAGAATTATGATTTGTGTCTTTAGTTAGAAATTGAAGTGAGAAAGGGAGAGAATGAGAAACTAGAGAAGAAGGTGGTGATGGTTGAATAAAAAGGCATCAAAATAATTGAGGAGCGAGAGATAATTGTAGGCTTATAGGGAAAGTGGTAGGAAGAAATAAATGAGCATTAAAAGAAAATATTAATGTGTCTCC
The DNA here is from genome assembly GCA_946598075.1 of Artocarpus hirsutus. Lineage (NCBI taxonomy): Eukaryota > Viridiplantae > Streptophyta > Magnoliopsida > Rosales > Moraceae > Artocarpus > Artocarpus hirsutus. The sequence continues at coordinate 16,337 of CAMOHE010045519.1, read as the reverse complement.
TCTGGAGACTTTTAGTAAATAATGCCTATATAATTGAGGAGGCAAATGGGGCAAGTTGTGGAAGAAGATGAAGGAAGCATTAAAAAAGTGGTTGAGAAAATATATCAATGTCTCGTAGTAATTGAGGTGAATTAATTCTATGTCTCTTTTGGAGACCTTTAGCCAAATGAGAAAGAGGCTACTTAATTGAGCATTAATGTAGGTGGACAAGATTGGTAGAATTGGGTTATAGATAAATTTTAAATGTTTCCTGTGAAGACTTGGTAAGAAATACTAAAGTAACATTTTATTTATATGATTTTTATAAAAATCATACCTGTTAAAATAACGGGTGTTTTAGAAAAAGTCTTAAAAAACAAATTAAAAAATAAAAATACAAATAAGGATTGTGTAAGAAAGATTGTAGGGGCCGTTTGGTATTGTTTTTAAAATAGGTGAAAATGTTTTGTTTTAAATAATTAAAATTTTTAAGAATTATGTTGAGAGTGTTTTTAAAATTTTTGCTTCAAAAAGTATATAAAAACATTTTCAAAAATTTTAAAAATAAAAACAAACGAGACCGTGATCTTTTAAAAATCAAAAAATAATAATGTTAATAATTAAAAAAAGAAGGTGTATTGTGATCACGTTGAGGGGAAGTATTTATTTGCTTGGCTAATGAAATAGTAAGAGAGCATAATAATGAAATGGGGTGGGCCAATGATGTTGTGCTTGTTTATAAAATGTAAAAACTTCATAATTTGTCTATTTTTTAAAAAGTGAATTAATATTTATTTTTGTTATACAAATATCACTCTTATGTATCTTTTTTAAAATTCATATATTTAGAATCCTAAAATATTCTCTAACTAAATGTTGTCCTATATTTAAATTTTTATAACAAATTTCTTTATTTTTTGAATAGTTAAATTAGGAAAAAAATATACACATATATTTTTTATTTTAACATATAACATCGATGCATTATCATTATCACTTGAAGTCTTAAAATATGAAATGAATGTCATTGAATATTATTATCATTACGTAGCATTAACTTGATGATAATAAGATACACAAAAGACTTAATAAATACTATATCATTAATTTAATTACATATCACAAAAAAAGAAATATCATTCACTTGAAATCTTAAGAAATGAATGTCATTGCATATTATTATTATTACGTATTATTAACTTAATAATATATTAATTATATAACCAGTAAGATACATAAAATGACTTAATAATATTGCGTTATTAATTTAATTACAATACCTAAATTTTAATTTATCGGTAAAACTATATCATTAATTTAATTACAATACCCTAATTCTAATTAGTCGGTAAATCTAACTTGTTGATAAAAAAAATTCTATCTTTTTAGAGAATTTTAAAATCGTTATTTTAGATACTAATTTAAATTTAAGCAGCAAACACATTAATTTCAAATATTTTTTTTAAATATAATAATATCATAATCCGTTTGAAATCTTAAATACGTATATTATAGTTATTTTTAAAAAATAAATTAAAACAACAATATTATTATTATGAGTATTAATGTCTTTATACATATAAAAAATATTCATAAACTGCAGACATATTTTAATTTTACAAATAAAAAAAAGACCATATGTCTCGTTAACCCTTTATAAATTTTGGATTGGATCAACTATCAATTGTCAACTACAAGTAAAACATAGTTCAAGTTTGAAGGAAACGAGTGGGAAGTTTCCAACCTATTTTTGTCCTTTTTATGAGATTCTGAGTTTTTGTTTAATTTCAATATTACAATATCCAAAAATATGTATTTTTTGATGAATTTCATGATGGTGATGCACCATTCATCAAGGGGGTCCGCCCTACCACACTAAAAAGTAGATGAATTTGTTATCGACGAAAAATGAGTTGTTTGATAGTGTTTTTAAAATAAATGAAAATGATTTTATTTTAGAAAATAAAAGTTTTTGAAGAATTATGCTGAGAGTGTTTAAAATTTTTGCCTCAAAAGGCTTATAAAATCATTTTTAAGACTCCAAAAACAATCCCAAACGAGTTTAATTTAATAATTTATGAGTGTATATATCAAGGGTGCATAATAATCGTATCAAGAAGTTATGTTCCATATTGCTAATTTCTCCATAAGGATACATGGGGAATCTAGTTTGGTAATTATAAGGGGTAATATAAGAATTTTGTTAAACTGAGTACAAAGTGACAAAAAGCATTGTATTAGAGAAGGTAACTCAAATAAATTGTTCAATTTTGATGCAATGTGGTATCAAAAAATGAAAATCGTCACCTGCTCATCCGCTCAAGATTAGAAGTTCTCGAGACATTCTCGTTCTCCAGAAGTTGTCGTTTAAATAATGGTGTCGTTTACAATAATTTGATGTTTTCACAATGCTGTCGTTTTTCTTCACATTGTTGCTTGTCAAGCGATTTAGTTTTCAATTTTTTGTCGTTAAAACGTCATTATTGTTGTCAATATTCTTGTCGTTTTTCCATACATTGTCGTTTTGAGGGAATTTGTCTTTATATGGTAGTGTTATTTTCAAGAATGTTGTCATTTTTACTGATATCCTGGCGCTTCAAAAACTATATTTTTCAGATTGTAAGCTTTGTTTGAAAAGTACATTAAAAAAACAAAGTTTAGTTTGCTATGCTGTAACGTGTTTATATGCTATAGTAAAAAGCAAAAATTTATAACAATATAAAGCTCATATGTACTACAATTTTTAAGTTCTAAGTTTCATCTAATTTCTCAAAACACACTAGTATTTGCTTTCAAATTTTGTGATTTTAAGAGGTGGTCTACTCGTTGGTTGATAATGTCGTTTCAAGAAAACATTGTCGGGTATAAAACTTTTTTTCTTTCGAAAATGTTTTTTTGTTGCCTAAGATCGTGTCGTTTGTCGGACAAAATGTTTTATAACACATTATTGTTTCTTTCATGATGTCGTTTTCAGGAAAATTGTCGTCTGTAAATTTTTGTTAGCTTCATATACGATTTTCATTTTTTAAATGGATTCTCCGACCTTCTTTTTATCTCTTAAATTGAAGAAAGTAATATTTTATCACCAAATCAGTACGTAATTATTACGTTAGTATTTCAAAACCCACCAAAATAAGATTCAATTCTTATACTTTCTCGTATATGGTCACTTGTTACTCATACACATATAATGGCATATTATCACCAATTAAAATGGTTATGCTTATTATTTTTGGGATTGCATGTATACCCAAGTTGTAATTTTAAATCTAATTTTACCTTTAAGTATAGAGTTTAAAATCTTCCATACAATCTTAAAAAAAGAAATAAAAAAAATTTCTTCACACCAAAATTAAATAAAAATGTTGCACCTTGAACTTTATTCTCGCATGATTGATGTGGTTGGCAAACTGTTTTTTAGGGGAGTTTATCAAACTGATTTCTAGTACTCTTTTGTCCACAACTTTAATATTCAGAAACACGTTGATATATATACACACAAACACACACACGCTGTACAATGAACCAAACAAGTACATAGACTAAAAAAAATATATTGAATTTGACTAAGTATGAAGCAAACACTTAACATACATGTGCTACTCTTTATTTTAATGTTTAGAAAATCCATTTTATTTCAAAGAGAAAAAACATATAGAAATTAGGTAATAAAATAAAAGGGAGAAGAGAGGGCAAAAGTTTAGCATAGTTCTGGAAAGTTTGCATATACTGACTAAGAATAGAGAGAGAATTTACTAATAAGAAATATTAAGACTGAGCTCAAAAAAAATTAAAATTTACAATCATAGAATCAAAATCGGATAAGTTAAATGATACTAATAAATACAAATAGAATCAAAACTACTAATAAAGATTATTTGTATGATAAATAAAAATCTTCCTGAATAGTTGTTCTGCTTTTTTAGATAATTGCTCTCTTTATTTACAATCACCCCTAACCGTATGTCCGTATCTTAACAAAAGAAAATTAGAAAAAAAAAAGAAAGTAATGTTAAAGTAATTCCAAACTCTTAGGAGAGGAATTTAAAGGAGAAAGAGCAAACCAATCTCTTTAATATGATTTATTCAACTTTTGAATATCATTCTTCGTCGGAATCAAACACGAATCCTCAAGGTTCAAACTTTAAAAGTTCTTTATACTAAACACACACAGATAATGGTGATGATTATTATTGATTTATTTTAATTAAAAATCAGAAATCATTATAATACAATTAAAAAATTTCCAACTAACGTGTAAGCTTATGATTCACGTTATTAAATAAAAAACAATTAATGGCAACGGTTTGTTTTTATTTTTTTTAAGGAATACATTATCTAATTAATTTTTTTTTTTCTATGGATCTCCCTACAAGAGAATTGCCTTTTAAATTTTTTCCCTTCAAGCTGGTAATAATATAAATACAAGGGGAATTCTATGATAAAACCATTTAAAAGTTTTTATCAATAAGACCTTTTTTAGTCTGTAAGTTTATATCCAACAGTGTGTTAGACCTAACGCCCTAATGAGTAAAATATTGTAATTTTTTTTACAGACATTTTATCAATAAATAATTTATTTATTATTCATATGACAAATATTGTCCTTTTTATGTTCATATTTGTTAAATGTACGATGAGCAAATAAAAGTCTGAAGCTGCTAGTCTAAACTTTTAAAAATCGTGTATATGATTGACAGATTATATGAAAGACATGAATCTTAAAGGTGATGGTCTAAATCCTAAGATCTACAATCAAGGGAATAAAGTTGGGCGCTTTATGCATGCTAAGATTGTTATGTTGTCCACTTCCTCAACGAAAGATAGCTTGTCTTGGTCATTGGAGTGGGATTTCACGAGTAGAAACATTGGTGCATTGTCATAGGTGATGATGTATTAGATCAGGACATAAAGTTGAATTAATTTAGGTCAATAATTCTGGTTATGCAAGTCAATTTACTTTAGACATTCATATGTGTTATGTCTTAAACTTGAAATGATTAATAAACCTGTATTATTGACTTATGTCTTTTGATGTACCAAATGGTGACATCTTGACTTTATAATGGTACGCATACCGATTCGTTAGAGACATGACTCTTGATTATATAGACTTGTTATTCATAGATATGGAATCCATGGCTCTTTTTGTAGAGTTAATGATATTCTCTTATATGTGTTATCCTGTAATTGGAATACTAGGACACTCAACTATTTGGATACATAGGTGTAACCGAATGGTAGACTATTTTTGGATAGTAAGTATTCTAATTGTGTGATAATAGAACGTAAGATAAAAATAATTGGGAAGGTAAAACGGAATTTATCCTTAAGCTAATTATGAATATCCTACGAAGATGTAACACATCATGATATGTCATAGACGGTTAACTTACTTGAACCTTTTACATGGTTCGAGAGTGTAGCTCTAAGCTTTTAACGGAGTAACGTTAGAGTTGATAATTATCAAATATGTATATGAGATATTGTATTTTATAACTAAAAGAACTTGAACTGTATATGTCCATCGGGTCCCGTTGCTAGCTCATAATAAATCATGTAACGATACGGTATGTTTTTCTTACACATAAGTAACTTATGTTAAATTATTATATTGACTGAAATTCGATAAAGATCAGATTTAATAATTCATGTTAGTTTATCGATTTAATTAGTTTTGTAAATTGATTCAAGATAAACATATTGAATTATTTGGACAATATTTTATTTTCTATGAGATTATCTAAATATGATTGTTTTGATCAAATAACTTTTCCCTTTGGGTTATTTGATTTAAAACTTATATTTTATCTAAAAATCTTTGGTGAAAAATAAGACATCTCATGGATCAAATTATCGTAAGTTCAGTAGGTGATGTGTTAGTTTGGCCTGTCGATGGAGTAAGTTCGACAGGCCGATCTCTTAGTTCGGCCTGTCGATTATGTGCTAATCTGTTTACGTATTTTATCCAAATTTGAATTTTGAGCATTATCTGATAGGGATTGACCCTAGATTCAACCACTATAAATAGAGGGGTGAGTTTTTTCAGTTATTCAGATCAGTTAAGAAACATAGAGTGAGTACTTTAGTTTGATAAACTCTAAAACTCCCTAAGAGCTACTGTTTAATATCACAAACTTTAGCTTTACGTCTTTTCAAGTGGTTGGAAAAAGAATCATCAGAGGAAGAGCTGTACGACGTGTGACCACCCACACTTCGATCGTAAATAGAGAATAGCAAAGAAGATCAGATGGTTGAGGCTATTCTGCAATGTTCTTTTCTACACGGATTCGAGCCTACTTTGGTATACAAAAAAGGTTAGTAAGATATGTCATTAATTTATATATTTAGCATGTTTAACTTGTGTTTTGAAAAATACACTGATTTAAAAATTTTTAAAATTCCATTACATACTCGTTTTTTCAACACAGTGAAAATTAAACGGGCTTGCCATTAGTTCAATGAGTTCAAACATATCAAATTAAAAAAACCAAAAACTAAAAAAAAAAAAAAAAAGTAAAGCAAACGCCAAGGTCGTTGGTCAATTGTTTAATTAATCACATAGATTATTGAATTATTGAAGAAGTATTGTCTTAAAAGATAAGCCGCTTTATTTGTCTATTGCCAAAACCACCAAAAATAAAAACCAATAGAAATTAAATTAAGTCAAATTCAATCAAAATAGTTTTACACTAAAGTTTCTTCTCCATTTTCAAAATTTTCTTGGGAACCAAACGGATGTAGAAAGCCCAAACACGACGGAACTCGAGGGTGCAGAGGATCTCCAACCCGTTGTGGTTGCGAGCATCATCACTACCCATAGTGGTTGCAGCGCCATCGTGACCCATATATGACCATCGTGACCCCACAGAAGTGGTTGAAGGTCGCAACCCCCTTCTTGTTGGTGACGACGCAAAGCAACCGTCGCGATGGGTTGATCCAAGGTGGGTCGGGACCATTGAGACTAGCCGTCTACCCAACACCGTTAAGGACCCCCCATGCACTCCCCCTTCTCCTCCTCCCCATACCCTGTTGTCGACGTTGAGCCCTTTACAAGCACAGGCCTCTTAACAATTGTGAATTGTGGTAGTCGGCATCGTTCTCTTTCCTACCACCACCCCCTTTGTTGGAGGACCTACCTCGCCAATAATCTCCCACCCCCAACAGATAGGCCAAACTCATATTTTTAGGGCTTTTCTTTTTTTTTTTTTAATTTCCAAAGGTATGGATTGTTTCTAAAAAAAAGGTTTGATTTGATAATAAAAAAAATGCTAAGGTCAAGTTGTGTTTATTTTTGTTTATATGAGACTTAGCCTCTGTTTGGTATGAAAGAAAATTAGATGGAAAGAAAATGGTGGAGGAATTTTAGCATGAAAATTGATAGATGAGGGTGTTTGGTAGGAGGGAAGTTTGAATGGAAATGAAAATGAGATGGAAAAACTATCAAGTAAGTTCTATTATATTTTTTCCTCTCAAAATTAGACAGATTATTGGATGGAAAAGATTGTCGGTTATATAAACGAGATAAAATTACAAAATTATCCATAAAAATTATACAAAAAAAATATGTAAACTACTTTTTCTCCTATACTTCATGAATCTTCAGCACATATCACGTTTTATTTCCTGACTAGTTCTTTCCTTTGCAAACCTTCACTAATCACTACACCTTACATCTTCATCATAAATTTCCTATTTTTTTGCCAAAAAGCTTATTTTTTACAATTTATATTATTAAAGATTGATAAAAGTATATAGTCTAAATTTATTTAAATTATTGTTAATTTATAGTTGAATCTCTCTCTGTTGATTTTATGTTTTGTTGTCTTCTTGAATTAAGGAGAATGTTGAATTTTTCTTTTTTCTTTTTATGAAAATTGAAAGTGAAGAATTGTATTGATTGTGTTCGGTAAAAAAGTAATTATATTGATTATAATTTTCCGTCCTTGATGTTTTACCTTCAAAATCAAACACATAGAGGTAAATTCATTTTCTTTCCTTATCATACCAAACAACTAAAAAGAAAACTAAAATATTTTATTTTTTTTATTTTTTCATCCTTTATAATTTTTCTTTTTCTTTTATTTTTTTTCCTTCCTACCAAACACAGGTTAGATTTTAAACCACGGTTAAAGAGTAAAAAGCAATAAATAGGCTTATTAACAAGAACTTTTAATGGGTCGTGTACAATAATAGAATAACCAAAAAAAAAAAAATCAGAAACGAAGGACGAAAGTCAATTGGGCAAAACAGTAATTCCGGAAAGATAGTCGTGAATTCTTTGACCTAAATACCCCTTTGTCCTCTCAGCGCCCGCAAACCTGTATTTCCCTTCTCAACCCTCACATCTGTTGCCTCTTCTGCCCCTGTAATTCCCCCGTTTCTCCCACCACTCTCTTCCCTTCTCTGCCCTTCCCTTTCTTTCTTTCCGATTTTCTCCCACTCTCCCACTTACCCGCCAATTTCCCTCCCTCTTTTCAAATTCTCGTTTTTTTTTTTTGGTTCCCTTCCCTCCTCCATTTCCCTCCCTCTTTCCGTCCCTCCACCGCGATTTTGCCTCGCCGTCCGTCGTCCCCGCCCACGATCCGAGGTTTCGGAGCTTCCGCCAACGAAAAGGCCTCGCCTTGATGCGTTTAATCTGATATTGGACGCTTTTCTGGGGGTGTCACTGGCTCACTCTTGACTGAAGGTAGGGTTTCGTGAAATTCAGGTTTTTTTTTTTTTCGCTTATTGCTGTTAGAGATTATATTCGGTGACGAGGTTTGTAGCCGTTCGTTTTCTTGCTTCTTATTGCTTGTTAATTTTGGGTTTTGTGATTTTTTTTTGTTTCGCTTAGTGGGTCAAAAAAGGGGAAAAAATTGTTTGTTAATAATTATATGTCTTCTATAATTGCTTGTTTGTTTGGTTTAAATTTGAAGTTCTAGAACCAATTTGTATATGAAGTTATGAGGTCAGGAGTTTGCATTAGATTATAATGCTCGTGTTTGGTACAAAGAAAAAGGGGGAAAGGAGGAAAACCGCTTCTTGATTTTTGTCTATGTTGTTGTTTTTGAGAAAGTGAAAATTCATTGAGTTTGTTTGACGTGTTATTGGACCTCCATTGATAGATGTTTCTTATCAAATTTCAATTTCCTTTGTTTTCTTACTGTTCTCGGTAGAGGGGCATGGTTATTGTTTTGGTTAGATGTTTTACTAAAAATTTTTTCTATCTTGGTTGGTGTTCTGAGTTGTTGTAATGTATCAGTGGGAAATAAAGGTTTACCTTCATTTCACTTTTGGATTTGCAGATTTGCAAATTCAAGATGCGAACAGTGAAAAAGCTGCAGAAGGTGGATTATAAACTTTAGTATGCTCTTGTTCATGGTTTTGGGTCACCTTGCTGTCCTAGGAGGACTAGACTGTTTTTCTTTTGATTTCATTTTCTTTTCCCTTTCTCTTTATCATTTGTTGTGGTGTTTACGCGTTGTTCCCTAGTGGTAGTGTTGCTCGATGAAGTTTCGTTTCAGCCTCAAGAAGAAAAAGAAAAAAAAGTAGAGAAACTATCTTTATTCATGGAGTTAGCTTCTTTTTTTTTTTTTTTTTTTTTTTTTTTTTTTTTGAGGAAGAGTTAGCTTGTTTTTGCATTGTCCTTTTTTCCGCTTTATAATATTTTAATAACATGGAAGTTTTAATTTCTTTCATTTCCCCTGTTTTTATCGTGCAATTACCATTCTGTTAGGCGGGGCTAATGTGGAAGTTTTATTTTCTTTCATTTTCCCCTGCTTGTATTGTGCGTTTACCATTCTGTTAGGTGGAGCTTAGGTTGTATGCTTTTTTTTTTAAATGTGGTCACCCACATCAGTAGATTTTGTTCCTGAAACAGGCAATGTGCTTTTGAACTTGACTACTGTTGCTTGCTTGGCAGGCACGCTTTGATGCTGTTGGAGGAGCAGGTTTGAAATTGATAGTATCTTTAGAGGCAGTGGAGCTGTTTTTTTGTTAGTGTTGCGGAAGTTTTGTATATTGAGACTGGTATCTGGAAATGGCTAATCATGAGTTGATACTTGGGCAAAGTCATAATTTAGCTCTTGGGCAGAATCCGCAGATGGTGATGAACCATAATCACAACATTGGTGGTATTGGCCAGAATCACGAGTTGGAATTGGGACAAGCCCATGAGCATCACTTGGATATGAGTCAAACCCATGAAAATGAAATGGGTTTAGGGCATGCCCATGACCATGATTTGGACTTGGGACAGAATCATGACCAAGAAGGGAATGATGGTCAAAATTTTGGGCATGAGAATGAGTTAGCAATGGATCGGAAGCCTGATCAAGAGGACCATGAGTTGGCTCTTACTGCTCAGAATCATGAGATGGCTTTGTCAGATAATAATGAGTTGGCTGTGTCAGAAAACCAAGAACTAGATGAAAACATGGAACTAGCCGTGGTTCAAAGTCAGGAATTGGGAATTGAATCTACTCATGATATGACAATCGAGGACTCCCAGCTTGTAGTTACTCCCACGGCAGCTGTACTTCAGGCCCGAGCTGTTGCAAGTCCTACTTTTGAGCTCACAGTAGGGCAAGAATTCCCAGATGTCAAGAGCTGCCGTAGGGCTTTGAGGGATACAGCAATTGCCTTGCACTTTGAAATGCAGACCATAAAATCTGATAAGACTCGTTTTACCGCCAAGTGTGCCAGTGAGGGATGTCCATGGCGTATTCATGCTGCAAAACTCCCAGGAGTTCCAACTTTCACGATCAGGACTATCCATGAGGCTCATACATGTGGAGGCATTGCTCATCTTGGCCATCAGCAAGCCTCAGTTCAGTGGGTTGCAAGCTCTGTGGAGCAACGGCTGAAAGAGAATCCTAATTACAAGCCAAAGGAGATACTGGAGGAGATTCACCGGGTTCATGGCATTACCTTATCCTATAAGCAAGCCTGGCGAGGCAAGGAGCGCATCATGGCTGCTATGCGAGGATCTTTTGAAGAAGGGTATCGCTTGCTTCCTCAATACTGTGAGCAGGCTAAAAGGACAAACCCGGGAAGTATTGCATCTGTTTATGGAAATCAAACTGACAACTGCTTCCAGCGTCTATTCATATCATTTCAGGCATCCATTTACGGTTTTCTAAATGCGTGCCGGCCACTCTTAGGGCTTGACAGGACATATTTGAAGAGTAAATATCTGGGGACATTGCTTCTTGCTACTGGTTTTGATGGTGATGGTGCTCTGTTTCCTCTAGCATTTGGTGTAGTTGATGAGGAGAATGATGATAATTGGATGTGGTTTCTGTCTGAACTTCGTAACCTGCTTGAGATCAATACGGAAAACATGCCCAGGCTTACAATTTTGTCAGACAGGTTGAAGTGCATTGTAGATGGGGTTGAAGCAAATTTTCCAACCGCTTTTCATGGATTTTGCATGCGCCACTTGAGTGACAGTTTTCGTAAGGAGTTCAATAATACGATTCTTGTCAACCTTTTATGGGAAGCTGCTCATGCTCTGACGGTCATTGAATTTGAAGCAAAAATTCTAGAGATTGAAGAGATATCACAAGATGCAGCATATTGGATTAGACGAATTCCGCCTCGCTTGTGGGCTACTGCTTATTTTGAGGGCACGAGATTCGGGCATTTGACAGCTAATATAATCGAGTCCTTGAATTCGTGGATTTTGGAGGCCTCGGGGCTTCCAATAATCCAGATGATGGAATGCATTAGAAGGCAGTTAATGACTTGGTTTAATGAACGCCGAGAAACCAGTATGCAGTGGACGTCAATACTGGTGCCTAACGCAGAGAGGCATGTTGCAGAGGCTCTCGAGCGTGCACGTACTTATCAGGTGCTTCGTGCTAATGAAGCTGAATTTGAAGTCATATCTCACGAAGGAACAAATATTGTCGACATTCGGAATCGCTGCTGCCTTTGCAGGGGCTGGCAGCTGTATGGTTTGCCCTGTGCACATGCTGTGGCGGCGCTTCTTTCTTGTAGGCAAAATGTCCACCGATTTACAGAGAGCTGTTTTACAGTGGCAACTTATCGGAAGACATACTCACAGACAATTCATCCCATCCCCGATAAATCACTATGGAAGGAGTTATCTGAAGCAGACCCCAATGCCAACAAAGCTGTTGAGATTATAATTAACCCGCCGAAGTCGCTCCGGCCTCCTGGACGACCGAGAAAGAAACGAGTTCGGGCAGAAGATCGTGGCCGTGTGAAGCGAGTGGTGCATTGTAGTCGCTGCAATCAGACCGGCCACTTTAGAACCACATGTGCGGCACCCATATAGCTTGTCTCTTTTGACAATTAGTTTGCTGCTACAAGTCTCTGTTCCTCTGTGCAAAAGATTGCTTTGTGATTATTTATGTAGTTTTTAATAGTCAGATTATATTAAGTAGATTCTATATTTATTAGACAGTTACGTGAAGTAAGCTCATTATGTTTTATCATAAATGAACATCCACGCCAATAATCCACTGTTAAGAAGGAATTTGTCGTTGTAGTAATCAACCTTTAGGAAGTTTTTCAGGTGTCTCTGCACAGCTTTTAAACACTACAGCTCAACCAATTTATTTGGTCCTTTTCCTCTTGCTGAATTTTGTTTTCCTAAATGGGCGTTATAATAATGCTCCACACCGTGATGGGCAAAGTTAATCATAAATTAATCGCCAAGTATTTCTCTCTGAAATTCGAATGACCTAGACATGAATTTGAGTGCTGATTCAACCATTCCCATTGTAGATAATCACGAGCTGCAGGTTTTTCAATCTACTCACAGCTATGTGATAGATATGCCAGAATGATGGGCAAAATGTGTTTTGTTTGTCTGTGTTTTTTTGTTTTTGTTTCTGTTTTTATTTTCTTGGTATTCGTATTCGTGTTTGTACTTGTACTTTTATTTGTATTTGCATAGGAGAAAAAGAAACAATAACAAGGATTTAGGCAATCCTTGTAGCAGAACAAAAAGGAACAGCTAAAACACACACCGGGGATATTGCAAACTTGCAAGTACAATACATATATGCTCACTTAATTTACAAATTAAAACAATTAACTTAATTGGTCGATACAGAAGGAACCAAATTAATTACATAAGCCGTTATCATAAAAGATACTAGAGAAAGAGTGGCTGTTGGCATAACAATATCCACACTCGACTCCACCAAAAAAGCGAAGGTTCTGAATCCTATCACCCCCAAGTTCAAAAAATAAAACTACACCAGAGAAAGACAAAGCACAATGAACAGGCTTATTCATAATGCCTGAACCTTGACTAGGAAGATCACCATTAGTAATGGCCGTGAGCACCACCATTATTCCTCAATTCCTTGGTCCGAAGATTGAGGTATTATGAAAGCCCCATCGTAAAATTTCTTCAGTGGAAATTATAAGGTTCCCATATTTATTTTCTCTATCCTTTATTCTTACTTGAGGGAATCACTCTTTCTGCTTCCTAGAGTTGATGCCTTTCTGATCTTCATTTTAGCACGATTTATATAATCAGAAAAAACATCTTTACCGCTGTTGTCTTTCTTTGTATCATGAACAGCATCCGCTTCTGAGGCAGTCTTCCTGCTTCCAAGGCTTGACATGGTTCTGATCTTCACCTTTGCGCGATTAATGTACTCCGAAAACATATCATTCTTCGCCAAACCTGTTTTCTTGCCTTGAGTTTCGGCATGAGTTTGACCAGGACCACCCTTCTCAGCCGCTTCTTTTGATGGCAACTCGGGCTTGTTCTCCACGATTTCAGCTCTCTGACTTTTGGCTTGGGCATCACCAGCTTTCGCGGTGTGATCATGAGTATGATCAGGCATGTGCTCATTTTTGGGGTCCAGAAAATCGCGGTCCTTTTGACACCTGCAACAGAAAATTGTGGTGAAGACTTCCCCACAAGCACTTGGTGAGTTTGAGAGATTCTCACTTTTATCACCTGACATGTTTGAGGTAAAGTAAGTGAGCAAGTTTGTTTATGATTTTGGTGATAAAAAACGGATAAGAACAGATATCAAAGAACCGCTAAACTTGGGTAAAGTTTTAACTTTGAAAGGGGTGGAGTAGTTGGTGTTTATCTCTGCAAATGGATGGGAAAGGAACTACCAAGTTGTGTTTAATTTACAGAGAAGTTTGGCTAAGATTGCAAATAAAGGAGAACTGTCCCTATATTTTGCAGGTGACATGATGTTTGGTACCATATTCCTTTCTTTCTAGCCCTTGGTTTCTTCAGAAAAGCAGAATCTAACACGTACAACCAAGACAGCACAATCGACGAAAGTCGTTAAAATTTTTGACATAAATGTTACAACAAGATAGCTTAATTCTTAGAAGAAGGAAATGAAAAGGTTGACAATATCATCAGAATGGAATCTAGGAAATGGCACTTTTTGACAAATGAAACACGGTCATGTAATCAGTTCTGTAATCTAATATTTTGGCGAGGCGTACAATGAGAAAACGTGATTCCATTAATCATTTATTAAAGTTTCTAATGGGTCATGGTTTTGTAGTGATAACTCACAATTTTATGCTTATAGAGCCGTAAACTGGTTTGTAACCAATTACAATGTTCGGCTACATCTGTGTGTTTACTTGTGTTGTACCATTGGCTTAAAAGGAGCGAAGAAATTACTCCAGCTCAGAGCATTGCTTTTGATAAGAATACAACCAAAATGCAAGCGAGGCCGCAGTAGGGGCTGGTGCTAGTGCCAGGCCATGGTAGCAGGGCCAGGGTAGCAAGACCATGCTAGCAAGGCCAAAATAGCAAGGCCAAAATAGGAGTTAATATAAGAGCAGGGCCAAGGAAGGAGTTACTATGCAAGCAAGGCCGAGATAAGAGCTACTACGCAAGTAAGGCCAAGAAAACTACACAAAGTAACCGAATCATAAGCATCCCTCTAGAGTAACTATCAAAGAAATCGTTACTTAACACGTGTTAGTGTTTGGAGAAGATAATAAAGAAGAAACGGAGTGGGAGAATGTTTACCTCCACTTGGAAAGAGGGGAGCACCAATCAAGGTTGCAAGAGGAGGAGTTGTTTCAGGAACGGTTTCTAGTTCGAAGGTTTCCCTATAAATAGAGGGGTCTGACCCAAAAAAAGGGGTTCGAATTTTGAAGAGAGGTTTTAATTTTCGAAATTTGTATTTGAAGGATATATTCTAGAGTGTAAGGAGAGGCCTTGAGTGTGTAACTTTTTCAAAAAATAATGGTGAAAAGTGAGTGAATGTAGGCTCCGATTTGCTGAACCACTATTTTTCAGTGTTCATTTATTTTCCCGTATTTTACTTTTTTGTTTCAATTTAAGCATTAATTGTTCTTCTACAGCATTTACTATTCATCTTTCTTAATTATCATCATCTTGATAGTTGGCGAATTTTGAAGTAAACTGAAAAATATGCTTCCTTAGTTATTTATAGGACTGTACAAAAAAACCGAAATACCGAAACCGACCGAAACCGCCCGAAGAACCGCACGCAAAAAGACCGAAAAAATCGATTTTCATAGAAACCGGAAAGTTTCGGTTCGGTTAACCGAACCGTCCGCTACTGGACGGTTTAAATATATCGGTTCGGTTATAAACCGAACCGAATCAATGCATATTTGACTCTAAAACTAAACGCTGCCGTTTGATTGACTTTGCCCCCGTTTATGAGATTTCTCTCATCTCTCCAAATCGAAGCCCTAGCACAGCAGAGAATCTCTCTGAACTGGATTCATTTTCTCTCAAAACTCACCCTCTCCTCTGCTGTGTGTTCGCGGCTGCTCTGCACCAGCGAAGGATTTTCGTTTTCCATCTCGCCAGTCGCCAGAGAAGATCACACCATCACGGATTGTCGGGCTCGGATTCATCTGCTTGGGGAAGATCACGCTTTTTTTTTTCTTCTTCGCCTTGCATATCTCCGCGGCTCTGCCTCCCTCGTCGATTAGGTAAGCCATTGTTTGTCTTATAATCTTATCGTTCGACGTTTGTTGCTGTTATTTTTTTTTCTCTCATTTCGTTTTACTCATAACCTATGCTTCAGAGTTCAGTGTTAGAAAAATGTTTGGTTGATTATGTGCTACTGTTATTTTTTGGAATTAGTATTAGAAAAGCATTTGATCAGTATTAGAACACCCTAATATTAGTATTAGAACACCCCTAATTCCCTCATTCATTAAATTGATGACGATGGCTTAACCGATCATTATTTTTGCATACCTACGCCGTCCCATGAACATTTTCTGTTTTTATAAGACATTGAGAACTTGTCTTCTTTCATCTTCTTCCTCTGCTTGTTGTTTGATACGGTTTTTATTTGTGGTTTTTATTTGTGTTAGCAAACTGTTTGGTTGATTATGTGCTACTGTTATTTTTTGGAATTAGTATT